>VWPU01013446.1:0-110267 GCA_013398955.1 Callaeas wilsoni
TATTTTATTTTATTTTATTAATTCCTCTTGGGACACAGCTTCCCAGAGGAACTGTGGCTGCCCCTGGATCCCTGGCAGTGTCCAAGGCCGGGTTGAACGGGGCTTGGAGCACCCTGAGATAGTGGGAGGTGTCCCTGCCCATGGAATGGGAGGATCCTGAAGGTCCCTTCCAACCCAAACCATTCCAGGACTGATTTTATGATTCTATAGGAAAGTCCAGCAGTGGAGCTTCAGGAATTTTGGGATTCTTCCCTTGCTCTGAGCTGTTGTGTCCCTTGGAGTCACTTCCCAGCCACTTCCCTTCTCGTTCTGCCTGTGGAGCCTGTCCAGGTGATAAAATCCCTGGGAAAAGGGATCTCCTCCATGTGCTTCTACCCTGTCAGTCATGTTTGGACGCCAACGATTAATTAACAGCTCTGCTTGCTGGAGCCGAAGGAACTTCTTTGAAACCTTTGAGTGGGCTTAAAAGGGGAAAGGAAAACTTGGGATGCTGAAATTTTAACAAAGGGATGCAGGGACAAAACATCTGGGCCAAATCCGTGCTTTGAGGAGGAGACCGTGGAAGTTCTAGACTGGCCCAGTTGATGCCAGAGACAAACATAAACAACCATCACCTCACAAAACAGCAGAACTCCAAAATGGTTTGGGTTGAAGAGACCCTAGAGTTCATCCCGCTCCGTGGGCAGGGACACCTCCCACTATCCCAGGTTGCTCCAAGCCCCTCCAACCTGGCCTCGACCTCGCTACTGACCCTGGATTTTTTGGCCTGCTTCTCCCTCCGATATTCTTCCCCCTTCCTCATCCCGAAGAAGAGGTGATTCTGTGGATTCCGTGGATGGGATGGGGCAGCAGACGCCCGTGGGTGGGTGAGAGCCCCGGTGCTGGTGTGCAGGGAAGGGCGCGGAGGGACGGGGGCTCGTTGCCGCTGCTGAAAGAGGCCTGAAATAGAAGCCGCGAACTCCGCGCTCCAACCTCCAGCTGTGTAAACTCCAGCCGCGGCCTCGCGTGGCCAGTTACTTATGGAAAAGGAGAGAGGAATGGCTCGGCTCCGAGGGATTTGCCCATCAAACTGTTTCACACTGCTGGGCAAACAAAACTCTTTGAATGAAAAAAAAAAAAAGGGGGGGGGGGAAAAAAAAAAAAAAAAAGGGGGGGGGGGAAAAAAAAAAAAAAAAAGCCGTTTTCCAGTTCCAAGCTCTAATAAATTGGAGCCCTGCACCTCTCATGGCCTTGGAATGATTACATGAATTTTTTTTTGCTACATAATCATCAATAAATCAAGCATAGCCCATTAAACAATAGATGCCTCCGAGGCCTCTCTTCAAATGTGCTTTTGATAAGAGGCAGAGAATTTTTTTCTGGGCTTGTAACGTTTTTCTTTCCTCTGTTTGTTTTTTCTAAGGGTCAAATAATGCTGTTAAAAGAGCAGTTAATATATAGATGTATTTTTCCATATTCCCGGCATGGTGTTTGACTTTGGGAGATTTATGGAATATCTTTTCCCAGTTCAACAATCGTGTGTTTTGTTGTACTAAAGAGGTATTTTAACAGGAGTGGGGATTCTTAATAAGTTCACTGCTGTCTCCTTTCCAAAACGGGCCTCGGCCAAGACAGGGAACAGCGCAGATACAGGAGTCTCTGTACATGGAAAAGAGATATTTTTATGCAGATATTCATATAAATAACACCCTCGTGTGGGCGTCACTGGTTTATTTTCACATCGTGAGCTCCTAAAGGTTGGGATGTGCCGGCCAGAACCACCGGTCACCTTTTGGATGGGACGGGACACACACACGACAGGGAAAGGAGGAAGGGTTGAGTGCCCTGGGCCACATTTTGGGATGGGGTTCCAAGGGGAGCCGGGATGGAGCTTTGCCAAGAGGGGATGGCCTGACCTGATCCATCCAAACACCCTTCAGACGTCAAATGCCTCCTATGAAGGTGCAGCTTCGGCCGAGGAAGGATCCCACAGACTCCTCCATCCCTCGAATTAGACCTTGCTTCTCATCGGATTAAAATTGCAGCCCTGGTAGGTGAGGGAGTTGCAGGAACTGCTTGGCATCACTGCAAAATCCCAGGGTGTTTTGGGATGGAAGGGACCCTCATGATCATCCCATTCCGCCCCCTGCCATGGCAGGGACACGTTCCACTATCCCAGGGTGCTCCAAGCCCTGTCCAACCTGGCTTTGGGCACTTCCAGGGATGGGGCAGCCACAGCTTCTCTGGGCTCCCTGTGCCAGGGCCTCCCCACCCTCCCAGGGAAGAATTTCCTCTCATGACCCATTTCACAGAGTCTGGGCCTGACATCCCGGGGGAATTCCAGCAGGATTGCACCTTCCTGGGGGAATTTTCTCCTACAGAAGAGGCAGTCGGTCACAACAAAGCAACACAAACCATCCTGTTCCACATGACCCTTCCATGGCTGTGGGGATGGTGGGGCTTTCCCTGGAGGTGCAGCCTTGCACTATCCAATGAATCTAAAAAGTAGTGGAATATGCCCCAAACAGTGGGAAAACTCCTTATCCCAGGCAGCAGAGCGGGGCACTGAGCTGCTTCAGCACACAGAAGTTGGAGCTCTGTCTTATGAAGAACAATCAGGATTTTTCTCCTGCCTGAGGGGATGAACAACTTGGGGAAAGTATCCTGTGAAGAAACATCTCTCCCTTTAGGACCAGATTTAGGATATTCGGTGCTGGCTGGAAGAGCTGATAAGCCCTTAGTCTAGAAACCATCCCTCGGCCCTCTTCCCATGTGCTTCTCCCTCCTCAGAGCTGTCAGACAGGACACAAGGGTCAGCTTTCCTCTCTTAAAAAGCTTTGTTTTGGATGATGTTCATGAATTTTAGCTGCCGAGGGCAAGCCCTGGCGCTGGCAGCCAAAAGAAGCAGCTGCGGTGCTGTTTGCCTGGAACACAATCTGCTTCTGGAGAGAACTCCCAGGCGGTTCAAGAGCAAATGAGCGTCAGGAGATCACATCTTGTCCTTTCCTGGGGCTTTGTTTGTTTTCCTCTCCAACTCGTCCTCCCTCTGGGCTCCTCTTGCTCTTTGGATGATGCCGTGGCCCTGTGCCCTGCGAGCGCGGGGTCGGAGAAGTTAAACCTGCAGGTTTCTTTGAGGGTTTATACGACACGAATGTCCC
Organism: Callaeas wilsoni; assembly: GCA_013398955.1. Taxonomy (NCBI): domain Eukaryota; kingdom Metazoa; phylum Chordata; class Aves; order Passeriformes; family Callaeidae; genus Callaeas; species Callaeas wilsoni. Next base: position 3,138 of record VWPU01013446.1, read on the forward strand.
GGCACTCACCGCAGAGAGCTGAATTCCCCTTTTTCTTCGAAGCTGAAAGGAAATTCCAGGTTTTCTCCTGGTGCAAGGGGGGAAAGGGAGAAGGATGTCTGTGATAAAACATCCTCTGTGTCAGCCACAAGAGGCTTCACTGCTCCTGCTGCCACTTTTTTCAGATTAAAACACTGTTTCGGGCCTCTAAATGGAAATGTCGGTGAAGGATGAGCCCCCAATCTGATTTTTAGGTAATTAATAGGGAAAATTCTCCTTCTGTGCATGCCAGCAGCAAGAATGGGACAGACAGATTGTGATTTTACCTTAGAATCCTTCCTCCTGCCAAGTGCGGCACAGAAGGCCCAGCCTGAGGCCACCCTTCAGGTGTTCTCAGGCCTCTAAACCGAAACGTTCCTCCACAGACACTTTGGTTTTAATTTGTTCTCCGTGAGAAAACAAACGCAGGGAGCAGTAAGTGAGGTGGGACTGGAGAAAGGCCATCAGCCTCCAGCAGGAATTCACTGCTGGGGATCCCGGAGCAGGGAGCAGCGAGGAAACACGGAGTAAAAACTCCTCCTTATGTAAGCTGTCACAACGTGAGGTGCAGCAGTGCCTCTCGGTTTAACTAAAATTAATTTATTTTTGCTTTCTTCCTGCCTGTTGCAACCCCTATTATTAAGAGACCTAAAAGCGGTGCTGCCTTAGAGGCACAAGTGGCAAATAGTTAATTCAAATACAACTGGATGAGTTTTACAAATGGGATTCCATTAACCTGAGCGGGTACCCAAAGCCTCCTCTCTCATCTGTGGGATTTTTTTTCCAGATCTTGAAAACCTGCGACCGAGAGATCGTTTCGTTTTTTCAGAAAAAGGCAAAGAAGAGGGAAGGAGGAAAGGAAAAAAAAAAAGAAAGAAGAAAAAGAAATGAAGCTTTCGTCAGGTTGAGATCCAAGTGCTGCTTGGGTTCAGGTTTAGTTCAAAAGTGGATGTCTAGGTCTTGTTTTTCCTGACACACTTCCCTCATCCTGGTCCAAGCTGCTCCGAATTTGTCAGCGGGGAGCCTGAGGAAGAAACGGCTCTGTTTGAGTTGAATCAGAGCAGCAGCTCCGCCGCCTGCCAGAAGTGCTGACCTTTCCCAGTCTGAGGCAAATTGTCCTGAGTCTGTCCCATTTTCCAGAAAATCTCGGCTGGCACTTCTGCTTTCAGCCTTCTCCATGAAAAATCAGCTTTAGGTGAGTTCACAGGTGTTCCTTAACGCTTTCCATCCCATCCTTCTCCCTGAATCCTCAGGGACTGAACCAATTAACTCGGCCCGAGCTTAGCAGGAGGTGTGATCCTGGTAGCAATTAAAAAATATAAATTAGATGCATTTCTAAAAGTTTAACATCTGCAGAGCTCGCATGGAAACTGCTCCCCTTCCAAGAGGGATCTCCCACGGCTGCTGGATGGAATCTGGTGCAAGCCTGAGTGACCTGCTGCTTTCCTCTGGGAGTCTCCTGGATGTTTATGGAGCATGGAGTCCATCAGCTGGAAATGACTTTATGGAACATCTCACTTCATTATTTTCGGGGAAACTGCAGCTTTGTGTCCTGATGCTGGAGCGTCAGGCGTGAGGGAAAAACCTGAGCAAACATGGCTTCCATGCTCATTCCCGAATAAATGAGCTCTCTGTGGAGTGGATCACTTCTAATTACACCCCAAAATGCGATTTGGGGGGGTCATTGGGAGTCTGGATTGAATCCACTTGCAGGAGAATCCTTTATGGAGTCTTGGTTTTCTGTTAATCTTTGGGCACTTCTCCCGGGGGGCTCCGAGGGGAAGGGGCTTGGATGGCAAAGGAGAAGGAGAATGGGTCAGACAGGGAACGGATGGGGAAGGGACGGCTCAGGAGAAGGATCAAGAATCAGGACCATTGTAATTTCCAACCCCAAACCAGGAGGGAAATCATTCCAGGATGATGGATACAGCAGCAAGCTGGGATTTCAGCCGTGCAATTCCTGTGTCTTCCCTCTCCTGCTATTCCACCTCAGATAATTCCTGACTCCTGCCCTTTGTCACTCCCCTGCCTTTGCACTGCTCAGGCTGCTTCCCACCGGGAATTCACACCATGGAAATTTCCATCCTTTTCCCCCACTCTCATCCCCACAGGATTTATGTTTTCCACCAGAGCTGAATATGCTCATCCCAGATTTTTTGGAAGTGCTGCTTGGATGGAGGTTCTGGAGGTGACCCACACTCATCCCACCCAAACTTAATTTTCCTCGGTGGTCCATGGGGAAGGAATTCGTGGAGGACCTTGGATAACCACGCTTCTTATTCAAAGAGCTGAGCTGAGTTCCTGACTTTTGCTTCTTCCTTGAAAAGCTTGAAATGGGGAAAACTCATCAGGCACTTTGGAATTCCGGTACCTGGCTGGTTGTTGCCTTGAAAACTTCCACAGGTTCTGGAATATCCTCCTGGCTTCATATGTTGGGAATCTCCACTCGGCCTCCCGGTCACGAATATCTCCGTGGTGAGCGGCGCTAGGACAATTCCAAAACATTTCAGGGGAGTTAAACCACACGAAATCCAGGGAACGGATAAAAACTGGACACTTTATAGCCATTTAAACAATCCTGTTTAATTTTGGATGGAGACATAAAGTTATGAGGGGACTTTTGTGACTCCTTCCAAGCCAAACCTTAAATTAAGAACTAAATAACGGCAATAAAAAGGTTTGTTAGGCTGCCCCTTTTTCTCCAGCTCTTAATAAATTTCTCAGTGGTCGCATTCCAAAAGGTGAATTTTCAGGAATAACGTTTAGGGAAGAAAATGAAATAATTTTATTTCTCTCTCCCTCTCTCTCTCTCGCACACACATACACATACAAAAGGAGAAGAATAGAAATGTTTTTATAGGTTTTTTTGCTTTCTTAGATTAGATAAAGTTGTATAAATTTAGGACTGTATTGTTCAGAAATCACGGAATCATGGAATACTGAAATGGTTTCAGTTGGAGGCGACCTCAAGGATCCTCCCATTTCTCCTCTGCCATGGGCAGGGACACATTCCACTATCCCAGAGTGCTCCAAGCCCTGTCCAGCCTGGCCTTGGACACTTTCAGTCATCCAGGGGCAGCCACAGCTTCTCTGGGAATTCCATTCCAGGGCCTCACAACCCTCAGAGGGAAAAATTTTTTCCCTATATCCCATCTAATCCTGCCCTCTGGCAGTGGGAACCATTTCCCCTTGAACTTCCACTTTAAATCCAGCATTCTTAGTTCCAGTTCTTAGTTCTAGCTTTAGTTCTTGCCATTCATTTTCATAGGCAGCAAAAACCATGGAAAATAAAAGAGAGGAGGAATTACAACAGCTTTTAGCTGCATTTTTCTCCCCATTCAGGCTCAATTTCTCTGCAAGAGGATGGGGAACACCAGAAGTGGCACTTCCACTCTAAATCCAGAAATCTAAATCCAGAGTTCCAGCTCTTAGTTCTAGTTTTAGTTCTTGCCATCCATTTTTATAGGCAGCAAAAAACATGGAAAATAAAAGAGAGAAGGAATTACAACAATTTTTTATTAATTTTTCTTCCCGTTTGTCCTCAGTTTCTCTGCAAGAGGATGGAGAACACCAGAAGTGGCACTTCCACTCTAAATCCAGAGATCTGAATCCAGAGAGCCAGCTCTTAGTTCGAGTTTTAGTCCTTGCCATCCATTATTATAGGCAGCAAAAAACATCGAAAATAAAAGAGAGAAGGAATTACAACAATTTTTTATTAATTTTTCTTCCCGTTTGTCCTCAGTTTCTCTGCAAGAGGATGGAGAACACCAGAAGTGGCACTTCCACTCTAAATCCAGAAATCTAAATCCAGAGTTCCAGCTCTTAGTTCTTAGTTCCAGTTCTTAATTCTAGTTTTAGTTCTTGCCATCCGTTTCTATAGGCAGCAAAACCCATGGAAAATAAAAGAGAGAAGAAATTATAACAATTTTTTATTAATTTTTCTCCCCATTTGGCCTCAGTTTCTCTGCAAGAGAATGAGGAACACAGGAAGTTACTTTTCCACTTTAAATCCAGCATTCTTAATTCTAGTTCTTAGTTCTAGTCTTAGTTCTTGCCATCCGTTTCTATAGGCAGCAAAACCCATGGAAAATAAAAGAGAGAAGAAATTATAACAATTTTTTATTAATTTTTCTCACCGTTTGGGCTCAGTTTCTGTGCAAGAGGATGGGGAACACAGGAAGTGGCATTTCCACTTTAAATCCAGAATTCTCAGTTCTGTTCATCCATTTCCCACCCCCCACCCTCCCAAATTTTATCCGTAATCCAGTTTTGCTTTTTAATCCAGGATTCTTTCAATTCTTCTCCCCAGCCCACACAACCACCAGCAGCTGAAATCCAGTAGCACGAAAGCTGCTACTGTTCCCTGGATGGGTTGGAGCTGCGGATTTTCCCTGGCAAATCCTGAGACAATATTTGGAAGTTGTTGATTGGGAGCCGTTAAGTGCATTAATCATGGAACAAACACGCTCCCGGCCTGCCAGGCCCAATAAATCTCCCTAGAATTCCACCTCCCGTCATAAACACATTCACAAGCACTTAAGCAATCCCTGGAAGATGAGCATTAATTCCCTAATTTGCTGAATCCATCAATGGGGAGTCAGGATGAGCAGGAGTTGAGCTCCCATCCCAAGGGGGAAGTGTGGGATAAATTCCTGCAGCCAAGGATCTGACAGAGCAGCCTCCCAAAAAGCTGTTTGCACGTTGGAATTATAATTAGTCCTGAAGCTCTTCTGCACAGAAGATTACAATTTTATTGTGCTAAGATCTGGACTAAGTCTGTAATTCCCAACAGGCCATCCCTGTCCTGAGAAACTCCTGAAAAGCTCATTTCTGGAGCAGAGGAAGAGCTGCCTCAATCAGGAATCAGAGCAGGAATTAAAGCCACAGCCAAATATTAAATAATTTGGATAAGATTAATAGAGAACACAATGGATTTAAGAATTAAGAGAAGTTTTTAAAGTTTCTTTTCAGGTTTTTGGGCATTTAGCGGGATCCGACTCTCTTGTGGAAACATCAGCCCGATGGAGAGATATAAACCATGAGGAAGCTTCCAAGTTCCTCAGATTTTCAGGTCTGGGTGGAATTAGATCATTTAATGGGAATTAGATAATTTAATTGGACTTTCGCGTCCTCCCTCATTGTTTTGTCTCACCCAAACGTGTTTTGGACCAAGCTTTTAGGGACAGGCACTGATTCTGTTCTCTCTACAATCCTGAAAGGAAAATTATGACTCCACCCCAATGATTCTATGATTTGATTTGATTTGATTTGGTTTGATTTGATTTGATTTCATTTTATCTAAATGAGTCTGTCCATCCAACCTGCTGAGTCATGGAATCCCAGAATGTTTGAGTTGGGAGGACCTTAAGGATCCTCCCATTCCGCCCCCTGCCATGGGCAGGGCCACCTTCCACTATCCCAGGGCGATCCAAGCCCTGTCCAGCCTGCCCTTGGACGCTTCCAGGGATCCAGAGGCAGCCACAGCTTCTCCGGGAAAACTGTGCCAGGGCCTCACCACCCTCCCAGGCAGGAATTCCTTCCCAATATCCCATTTATCCGTGTCCTCCTTCAGCGCAGTGAATCCAGACTACTTTCTGGGAGAAAGGCTGAAGCTTCTTCCAACTCTCCCATGAATCGGGGCAAGTGGGAGAGGTGGGGGTGAGTTTTGGGGCTGTGAGGAAAGAAAGGAAGAGGGAAGTGCCCATCCATGGGAACAAGGGGAAGATGGATTCATTCCCCGGAACACACGGAGGCACAAAGTCAGCAGACCTTCAAAGGAAACCAGCCATAGTTCAGGAGAAGGAAAAACAAGCAGCCACTCTCCTCAAATCCCTCTCTCATCCTTTTTTTTTTTTTTTTTCCAATTCCTGCTGCTTTCCAAAATTCCGTTGTAGTCAGACAAATGGCGGTGGCCAAATCCAGAGGGATTTAATCCATTTGGTTTATTCAACCATTCCTTCTGGGATGAAAATCCCCCGGCTTTGGAAAGACGAGCAGGAGATTGACGTGGGGCTCCTTTTGCCAAAGAAGGGAAACAATCGAGGGCAATTCCACCAGGAATCCAACAAGTTTTCCTCTGGAAGAGTCAATGCAGCAAAGGCTGGAAGATGGATCAGGGAAATTGAGATGAGGAAACTCCAAAACCAATTCCTGCTTAGCCCAGAAGTACCTGAGATATTGATTAGAAGTATTATTCAGAAATCTGAGTGTACTGAAAGAAGCTGGTGGGATAGAAACGTATAACAAAATTCATAGAAATAACAAATTTTGGGTCAGAATACAGAAGATTTAGAGAGAAGAACAAAGTTTTGGGAAGATTCCCCAATGGTAGCAGAGGGAGAAAAGGTCCTTAATGGTTTTAAATGGATGTGGATAAATGCAGAGAGGAATTTAAAGATTAACCTGAGGAATCTCCAGGCAGGTGTCTGTGAAAAGTCAGCTGCATGGACAGAATTCCTGGGATTTTTCTTTCCTTTACTTAATGTTTTGTCTATTGGTTGCTGTCATATCTCATCGGTTGTACCTAACAATTAATTACTTTGCATTTTGAAGAGGCTGGATGAAGGGGAGGTGAAGATTCTCCTGGCAGGACCACAGAATCAACATGGGAATTCTTGGATCACAGCATACTCCACATTGTCCCCATTAATCCTGCTTTTCCTCATTATCATAATAGGATGTTCTTCCAGAAACGCCTCCCTGTTACCAGGAAACTTTCCTTAATTTACAGCTCTATGATGAGTTTAGACTGATTCATTATAATTATTTCCCCTTGGGTGTTTTAATTGTCCCGTGAACAAACCCCAAACTGCTCTCAGTTGATTACACAAGACAAAAACTCCTGGATCATTCCAGACACTCTCCTTGCCATTTCCGGGGAGTCCAATTAGTCCTTGCTGTGCTCCACCGTCGATAGGAATTCACTTTTCCTTCCAGGAAGCCCTTGGGCTCCGAGAACATCCCAACAGGAAGGTTTTTCCCATATTTAAAGTGCAAGGAATCGAGGGTTTGTATTTCTGGCCTCGAATTGGGAATTTTTTTAGTGGATCTGAATGGAAAGGGAGATCCATAAGTTGCCTTTTCCCACAGGAAAAGTTTCCCAGCATTAAATAAAAATGAAATAATGATCCCACTGTTCAGACACACCTTGGAAATCAAATGAATGGAGCTGACAGGAATGATTTGGGAGTCTAGAAATAATTTGTCATCAAGGGATTAAAAATGGAAAAGGCTTGGATTACAAGCACCGGCAGCAAATCCCTTTCCCATCGTGTGCTGCTGCCAGGATGTGTTTTACCTCTGTAAGCAGTACAGAATTCCTGCCCGGATCCGTCCTGGAGCTCTCCCTGTGTCCCAAACAATCCCTGCCACGCTCTTTGAACCCACGGAGCAAGGTTGCTACTGGAGATTAGCTTTGCTTTTCATTCCCTCCCTTCCCCACCCAAAAATCTGACGTCGTTTCCCCGATCCAGGAAAGGAGAGGTCGGAGGATGACGATCCGGTTGGGATGGGAGAGGGAGCCGTATCCTGATATCCAGGGGCACTGCTGGGATGCTGCCGGCAAAATCCTGGCAGCCACAGATCCTGTACCTGGTTTTGAAACCAGCAGGCAGGTGCTGGGCGTTTGCAGTAATCCAGCTTGTGAGAGGCTGGATATTCCTGCAAAAAAGGGGATTTTTGGGGGGGGTCAGGGATATCCGTGACCTCATCCCTTATCCTGGAGCTCCCGGCTCTTTGTAATCTCTGAATGTCAGAGGGAAACTGGGGAAGACTGAGCTGCTCTTCCTCAGGTCACAGTGAAAGTGCTGACCGCCCAGTTTGTTGTGTCCTGGGATATTTCCTGGAAGAAGGAATCTCGTGCTTTATAATTCTGTGGCTCTGATTCATCTCTCCGAGCTTTCGCGTAGCTCTGGAATGACACAGCCCATCCACACGGGCTGCTTTCCGTGATGGGATTCTCCACGTGGAGCTGCCAGGCTAAAAAATCACCAGAGAGGGTTCGGCTGAAGTCTGGGCACCCTGCGATGACAATATTAATTGTTAGAAGAAGTGGAAATTAATTAGAGCTGATTGGGTTTGTGGGTGGTTTTTTGACAGGCTGCAGATCCAGGAATTCCATACGGAGCGGGAACAAGGGAGTGCTTAAAGCCGTAATAAAAATGCTCCTCTCTTTACGTCCTAGACAGAGAAATCCTCCAAGAAACACACCCTCCTTCCCAGAGCTCCTCCAGACGCAGCCCCCATGGGAATATCGGGCTCTCACAAGACCCCAGAGGGATTCTTCTGCTGCTGGAAGAGCGGGAAACATCAAAATGAGTTTCCTGGAAAGGATGTGGGGTTTCCTGCAGTGAAAGAGAAAGCGGGATAAACACCTGTCAATATCCACACGGATAGACTTGAGCCCTCCAGGCTCAGAGGGGTTCAGTCACGGGATTGAGGGGACTTTTCATGCCTGAGCTTCTGGGGACAGAGAATTCCTGATCCCTTAACAGTTCAGTCATGTCCTGTCCTGGCACTGTGCTCTCGGATGGGCTGGGAACACCTGGAGGTCATGGAAAGGCCAAGGAATGTGCCCCAGCCTGGTCTTTATGCACCTGAACCAGGTAACAGTAGTCCCAGGGGATGGAAACAGATATAAAATTCCCAAAAAAATCTTAATTTGTGATCTTGCGTGGTATTCACAGCAGGGCACCTTAGGCAAAAATGTTTGAGCCATTCCTTGCCTAAGTTTATTCCATAAATCCTGTTCAAACCCCACTTTCAGCAACTTCCCCTTTTCCCTGCCAGAGTAAACCCTGATGCTGCCTCTCCTCTCTCACCTTCGACTTTGCAAGAATTTGGGAGAAATACAAAATTGGGGATTTCCAGTGCTGTTGCCTCCTTGATATTGTGGGAATTGCTACTTATTTATTTAAGGAAATCGCACAGAGCTCCATAAAGGATCTCCAAATTTTTATAATTATTTCAATCATGACGTTTGTGATGCCTCAGATTTAATCACGAAGCAAACCTGGTTTTCAGCCTTCAGCTTCTGATCTGCGTCTTCCATCCCAACTCCTTTTATCCAAGTTATTTTTTTGGAAGACAGCTCAGTCCTCACCATCAGCTACACAATGTTTTCCCCACTATCTTCTCCAAAAAAGCCTCTGTGGAACTTGGAAAAAATTCCGCCCAAACGACTTGCTGATAGAATATTCAGATTCTTGGCAAAGGAATTTCGTCCTCCTTCCAGAAGTGTTTGCTTTCCATTGCAGAATTCAATATTTGCAGGAAAAGGAAATACCTGAAGGTCACAAATGTTCCCAAGGACAAAGCACAGCAGGACTTTGTGGGAATTGTGGGTTTGGTATGGCCGCTCTCTGGTCTGGATCCTGTTTTTTGGTTGGACTACATTTCCCATGATGCCGCAATTCCAAGGAATCTCATGATCTTCCCAGGGAGGTGAAACTCTGAGGTATTTGCGAGCGGGAGCAGAAGATATTGGAATTGTATTCTGTTGAGAAACTGCCACACATTTTCCAAACCTGACTTTTCAGGTTTTAGCCAAAAGCTTTCATTTATCCAGCAGAGGGAATTTTTACCAAAAATCAGTGTTTTCTGTGGAAAAAACAACATTACATCCTAACCTGGTTGGTTTTGAGCGCGGAATGAATCCCAGAGGAGCTATTCCCAAAGGATTTCAGCTGGTGGCAATCAGGAACACTTCGTAGGAGGGGATGCTGACTTAGAGGAGTTGAAGATTAAGCCAGAGTTTTTCAAAGCCCTCTGTGTTCTCACGACTAAAAGGATTACACATCTCCTCTTTAAATCCTGGCTCAGGGAACAAAAAAAAAGATATGGAAGAATCCCACAAATTTAGAACTGTTCTTCTTAAAAGGGTCTATCCCATTATCCGGTTGTTTCAGCACTCCCGTTTTCCTATGGACTTTAATTGATCCGATTTCTGATGTGATCAGCTTTAGATTTCTGATGTGATCAGCTTTAATTGATCTGACTTTTAGAGCTGTTCGGTTGCCATCAATGTCGCGTATTGGATTTCCATGAATGTAAAGGGAGCTGGGGATGACTAGATCCAACGGAACTGCTGGATGAGCTGCATGAATCCCACGGAAGGCTGCCCTAAACTTTTACAGACACTACACTGATTGTTACATCCTCATGGACAGAGCCATAACCTGTGCAGGGTGTTACCAGCACTGTTATAATTTAATTAATTGATTTTTAATTAAACAATTTAAATCAAACCAATTACCATTTAAAATGTGGAGTTAAAATTAAGTCCAGAACGAGCTCTATTTTCTTTGCCTGTGGTCAGGTTCCCTGGGCAGTGAGCTCCAGTACTTCCCAGGAGGCTGAACTAACTGGGAATTGCCCTCCAGCATGGAAAGGCATCTTCCCAAGAGCTGTTGGAAATAGACAGCTTTTTCCAAGGGGAATGGAAGCTGGAATTCTCTGGTGTGTGGCATCAGGTGTGTGGGATCACAGCCACTGTCCAGGGAAAAGCCTTTACCCTGCGCCTGACTTGAGCAGGGAATTCACAGATCCCAGTTGCTTCCAGGCTGGCTCCAACAGAGGCGCAGGGAGCTGGATCAATAAACGCGTGAGGAAGTGGGAAAGATCAAGGCATTTTTGCCAGTGGCTGAAAGGGAGATATCCCTGTGCAGTGTTTTTTTATTAATTTGGGTTTTTTTGGAGTTTTTGGGGGAAAAACCCCTGCCCTGGTGAAAGGACCTTATAAGGATTTCGACGCAGAGCGTCAATAAACCATGCAGTGGTTTAGGACAGGTTTAAATCCTATTTAAACTGATTTATGCTGCAGAGTGTCACCAGCCCAGGGTATAGACGGCAGTGAAATGTCCTCTGAGTAGCTTGGAGCTGCCAATCTCCTCCTCAGAGCAGGAGACTCACCGGATTTAGTTGGGATTTTTTCCCCCATTCCTGGAAGAGGAGTGGGGAGATCCCCACTCTGTGGAGCACCATGGGCTAAAGGGGCTTTTCCCAGTGGAGCAACCTGGGATGGTGGGAGGTGTCCCTGCCCGTGGCAAGGGTTGGAGCTGGATGATCCTTAAGGATCTCCCAACCCGAACCACTCCAAGATTTTGCGATCCTGTGAAGAAAAGGAGATGTCTGGAACGTGTAACCTCGCACCACGACTGTTTTCAATGCCTGACCTCCCATCTCCAACTGGGTCCTTTATCCGCGACCCAGAATCCGTGACCCAGATATCCCGGTCAACAGCATCAGCTTCTCCTACAGAAAAAATGGAACCTTTGCATTTTACAGGAACTTTTTGGACTCTGCTTGCTGCAAAAAGCCCCCTGATCACCAAGCCATATTTCCAGTATTTACTGTACATTATTTTTCCTTGAAGTTTCGGTTACCACCACGCATCCAGAGCTTCATATCATTCCCGTTTCCGCTTCCAGCTGGCTGAGGATGTTGGCAGGGAGGTTATCAAGCCAGATGCAATTTATTATTATTGCCTTCTCCCTTTGTCCAAACATTTTTCTAACCTGTGGAGCTCTCTGGGATCGATCGTCGCGGACGATTTTTCTTCTGCCAAGTGCTGAGCTAAAAATGTCTTTGCTTAATCAAGGAAACGTCCTCAGGGGCTTGACTTTGATATGGAGTAGGATATTGAGGGCTTTTGATTAAAAAAGTGGGAAAAAAAAAATTGGGAAGGATCCACCAACTGATAGCAAATTCAGGCTCTGGTTACAGCAGTTTTACTCCATAAAATATGACCCTATGATGTTACAGTGCCTTTCTCCGCCATGATTGGAATCAGATTGGGGTTTTTTTTCCCCTGAAATTCGTAGTTAGAGAAATGCCAGACATCCATTTTTCCATACTGAAGCAGCTGTGGGGCTCCTTGGAAAAGTGACGGAGCAATTGGATGTTGAGTCTTTAAATCCCATGCCGTGGTACTGAGTCGTGTTTAATCTGTGGCAGCTCCCTCTAACATGAAATTATTCTTTTTTTTTCTTTTTTTTCCCACTGAGTTAAGAAATAAAGGAAAATCTCTGAAAAATTCTCTTGAGTCCAGAGGAGGCCGTGGAGCTGCTCCAAGGGCTGGAGCCCCTCGGCTCTGGAGCCAGGCTGGGAGAACTGGGAATGTTCACCTGGAGAGGAGAAGGCTCCAGGGAGAACTCAGAGCCCCTTCCAGGGCCTAAAGAGGCTCCAGGAGAGCTGGAGAGGGACTGGGGACAAGGCATGGAGGGACAGGACACAGGGAATGGCTTCCCACTGCCAGAGGGAAGGAATTCCTGGCTGGGAGGGTGGAGAGAGGCTGGGATGGAATTCCCAGAGAAGCTGTGGCTGCCCCTGGATCCCTGGAAGTGTCCAAGGCCAGGTTGGACGGGGCTTGGAGCACCCTGGGATAGTGGAAGGTGTCCCTGCTCCTGGCAGGGGTGGAACTGGATGATCCTTAAGGTGCCTCCCAACCCAAACCATTCCATGACTCTTGTGGAAGGGGCTTGGGAAGCACTGCAATCAAATCAGACTCTTTTACAAAATTAATACCTCTTCATTTCCTTGGATTTGGTTAAAAAAGTTTACAAAATTCATTTTGCTGTAATTGTGTCCTTATTAAGAAGTTGGGGTTGTCTCTTTTTTAAAAAATAAATTAAAATCTGAAATACTTTATTTGTGGTTTCAAACTCACTCAAAACCCGAGTGTAAAGGCGATAAAAGACATGGACATGGTGAAATAAAATGGAATTCAAGGCAAGGAAGCGAAGGTGGGTCAGGATTACAGACAGGGATGCAAACCAAGCGGATTCCGAAATCCTTTTTGCACAGCCTGGTGGGATCAGGAGGCAAAAGCGCAGCACTTCCTCACGTTCCTCTGGGAAAAGGGAGCGACTCGTGGCTTCCAGAAACAGGAATGCACTGAAGCGGGGCTGGGCCACATCACAGGGGAGGAATCCAGCTGGGAATTAACCAGGATTTTGTAAGGAAGTCCACAGAGTCCCTTGCTGAAGGTCGGGAGGGTGTGGTGGGGAAAAGGAACTCGACACTTCCTGGATTTATCCTGTTTTTTCCTCCTGTACTTCCCAATCCTGAGTCGGGGAGAGGATCCTGTCCCAGGTTACAGCCAGGTTTGGAATGCCTGTAATCCCTGTTAATCTGAGTTTATAGGATCTCACGGAATATGAAAGAAAAATCAGTAGAAAAAATGTGATTTTGGTGTAGATACCGATCTATCTCTGTGAAAATATTTCAAATTTTTCAATATTTCAAATTATGTTATTGCAATATTTCAGATTATGAATTTTTTTTTTTTTTTTGCTTAGAAAATCACAATTTAATGTGCTCACAACAGAGAAAATAAAACAAGCTGTGGAATATGAAAGGATACAGAAGATATTAAAATTAGTTTATTTTTTTCAATTGTCAATGGAAAAAAATGTCAGAAATTTGCAGAAATTAGGTCAATTTTTTCCCCTGAATTTATGTTTCTTGAATTGTGCTTGAGAAACTAATGGGAAAAGTCAAAATTCCCAATAATGTCAACTTTCTTCCAACAGAATAAGTAAGTTTATGATTTTATATTTCAGGGAAGGCTCTTTCCCAATTTATTTCAAGCCTGGAAAAAAGTCTTTAATGTTTTTTTTCCTGCTCACTTCTTTTAGGGAAATTTCATTTTACGGAAATTAAAGGATTAGAAAATAAATGCTAATGAAAGACAAAACATTTACAAAAAAACTATCTCAATGAGATTTTTTCCTTGCTTTTAAACCCAAACTGAACAAATCCCTAAGGTTTGACGTTAACAGGGTTAAAACAATAATGTAATAATTATAAATAATCAGAAGTAATTATAAAATAACTATGAAATGATTATAAAATTCTGTTTTTAGCAAATAATGAAATAAACCAAAGCCCTGCGTAAGTATTTTAATGCAATTTTTAAAATGTGCTAAGATAATATCCAGAAAATAAAGGCATGGAAATCCAATTTGTGTTTACATCCAGTAAAAAATGCTGCACTGGGATTGATCCAGCAGAACATCCCAGAGATCAGAGAATTTGCCAGAGTTTTGTCCCAGGATTGGTGGAGGAACTGACCCACTACAAATCCATCTAAAATTCGGCTCCAGGTTTCCATGTTCGTACGAGGGAGCGTTACCCCTGCTGGGATCCAAGGTTAATGCTGCTGGGTGTCTGTTTTCCAAGCCGTTCCTTCCCCGTCTTCCAAGAGAAAATTTGTCACGTTTCTTCCGCTGGCGGGGAAACTTCCCGAGAGCACAACAGGTGTTTCGCTGGAATGGGATAAGAGCGAAACCAGTGGACAAAGCACTCAGCAAAGCTTTCCTCCCACCTGCCCCTCCATGGGCTTCTCCAAAACCTAAAGAAAACATGGAAGTGATCCAAAATCCCCTTAGCGAGCTCTGAGGTCATTCCATGCTTCAGCTGCTCACCCAAGGTGACCTCATAGCCAAGAGCGTGACCGTATTCCCGTTAAATTGATTAACAGTGGAGCAATCAAAGGGTTCCAGCGCTCCTGCCAGCAAGGAAGGCCTTGGAAGCACGGGTTAATTATCCAAGGTGTTTTCTTTACGAGTTCCTCATTCCCTGGGTTCCTGGAGATGGGTTTGTTTGGGGGAAAAGGCACGAGGAACAGAAGCTTTGATGAATCCACTTCCAATTGTCTGGAAAGGATCTGTTGGAAATGTGGAATGAGCTGGAGGAATCTTCCTGGACTGTGTAACTCGGCCTCTCTTTTCTGACAGGTTTCCCTGTTCTGCCTGATTTGTTTGATTAAATTGATTAATTGATTGATAAATGGCTTAACAGTGGGGCAGTCAGAAGATTCCAATTCTCCCTCCAGCAAGGAAAGCCATGGAAGCATGAGTTAATTATCCAAGGCATTTTGTTCACAAGTTCCTTATTCCCTGGGTTCTGGGAGATGGGTTTGTTTGGAGGAAAGGGCACGAGGAACAGGAGCTTGATGGATCCACTTCCAGCTGTCTGGAGATGTGGAATGATCTGTAGGAGTCATCCCGGACTGTGTTAGTGGCCTCTCTTTTCAGGCAGATTTCCTGGTTTTTACAGATAGCTGGGAAAAAAGAGTGGAGGGAACTGGGATCATTAGGATTCTTTTCCTTTGCTCTCATCCATTTTTCAGTTGCAACAAAAAATGTTCAAGGAATGAAACTTAATGCATCCAAATTCGTACATGTTCCAGGTGAATTTTATGGACGAGCCAGACACTCGTTCTGAGCAAATTGTTATGACCATGACCAGGAGAAAATCCCCACCAGTTAAAAATCCCGGTTACTCCTCAGTTTTCTGGGAAAGACAACACTCCGAGCACTGCAATCCTTCTTCTGAACAGCTTCTTGGATTTCTGCCCACGAAGGATCTGGCACAGGAGGCGACTTCCAAAGAATCCCAGAACGGTTTGGCATCAAAGAGATCTCAAAATCATCCAGTCCCACCCCATTCCATGGGCAGGGACACCTTCCACTATCCCAGGGTGCTCCAAGCCCCAGTGTCCAACCTGGCCTTGGACACTGACAGGGATCCAGGGGCAGCCACAGCTTCTCTGAGAATTCCACCCCAGCCGCTGAACAGCCTCCCAGCCAGGAATTCCATCCCAATATCCCATCTAAACCTCTCCTCTGTCACTTTGAAGCCATTCCCCCTTATCCTGTCACTTCATGCCCTTGCCCAAATCCCTTTTCCAGTTTTCTCGTAGGTACGGAAAGGCCCCAGGGCCTTCTCCAGGCTGAACAACCCCAACTCTCCCAACATTTTGCCCCGTCTGCTTTTCCCCCGAAAACCTCTAAAGACAAACCTGAAATCCTGGCTCTCCCTTAAATCCGATGGAGAATTGATGAATCAATTCCATTTTAAACCTTTGCTTTGGATTAATCACCTATTAAATCCATTAAATTAACCTTCATCTACCAATTATCATCAACCAAGTTGAATGTCTTGAGTATTGTCACCTACAAATAATCAGATTAATCCCATCACTAATTATTTTAAAGGTTTAAAAATGTCCTCCTTAATTATCACTAAAGCTACTGAAATAATTTAGATTTTATAAGGCCCATTCTTATTAGGCTTTAATTATGATTAAGACTCAAGCTGCTTAATTTGTTTTCAAAGCTGTTTTTAGGCAATGTTCCCTTATTATCTCTCTGTTTTAGGGAAATGAAGAGGCTTTTTTGCTGTTTTGTGGATTTTTTTAGTAGCTGAAATAACATATTTATATTTTAATTTCCAGTTTGATCAAAACTGTTCTTTTTATTCTCTTTTATTTCCTTTAGTTCTCCTTTCCCTTTGTAGCATCAGAGAACTTTTGCTCTGCATTTAAATTTTCTTTTTGTTCATGGCTTTTTTTTTCTTTGTTTTTAATTATTTTGAGAGAGGAGACTTGGAGGGACTAAAAAAACCCGACATTCCTCCAAGTTCCAAAATATTTACGCAAATTTTTTGCCTTTTGCGTAGTTCTGAAGCACTTCTTAAGACATCGATTATGAAATGTATTCTGTCTTTGAAGTTGCCTAAATGAAAATGCAATTTTATTATTTATTACCAGAAAACAGTACCTGGGCACCCAGTCCAAAATATAGAACAGGAAAAGGTCATGGAGATTCATTTGGGATATTTTATTTCCTTTTAAGTTTTCTGCTCCTCTTTGAAGTCCATTTTTACATGCAGGTGAAGTTTTTTTTCAGACTAGATTGTTTAAATATAAATAGGATTTCTAAATTAATATCTTCTCCATAAAATCTTTATTTGTTATTCTCCTGTGAGTTTTTATTGTTATTTTCCCTTCATAACTCTAGAGATGAAATAACCCCGGACTGACATCCTCCATCAGAAAAAATCCAGTCTTTTAAAGGAGCAGAGAAAATTAAATCCTTTAAAATACTGATAAAATATACTGGAAAAATTGTAATATTTTCTTTTTGAAGGTAGAAAACTACTTTTAAGCGTCTGAAATTTCAGTGGGTTGTGGAAGCACCTGGAGAAGCTCTTCCAATGCTCTGGGGCAAAGCCTGCCGAGAGATTCCACAAAAAAGATTGGAGCGTTGGGAGGTTTTATCATTGCTTTTTATGGGATTTAACCCTTTTTGCTGTACTGAGAAATCCCATATCTCCAGGATGGGTCGGGTTGGAAGGGACCACAGTGGATCACTGGTGCCACCTCCCTGCTCCAGCAGGGCCATCCCAGAGCGCAGGGCACAGGATTACATCCTGACACTTCCGGAATATTCCCAGTGAGGGAGACTCCAGCCCCTCTCTGGTCTCTGCTCAGGGCTCGGGGACTGCCCAGGGCAGAAATTCTGCCTCCTGTGCAGGGGAATTCCTGGGATCAGCCCCTGCCCATTCCTCTGGTGCCACTGCTGGGCCCCAGAGCAGAGCCGAGCCCTGCTCTGCCCCTCCCTGCACACAGGGACACCCAGGGGCACCCAGGGACACCCAGGGACACCCAGGGACACCCAAGGGACACACAGGGACACACTGGGACACCCAGGGACACCCAGGGACACACTGGGACACACTGGGACACCCAGGGACACACTGGGACACCGGGGACACACAGGGACACACTGGGACACACAGGGACACACTGGGACACACTGGGACACACTGGGACACCCAGGGACACCCGGGGACACCCAGAGACACCCAGGGACACCCAGGGCTGAGGGCCCCTCTCGCCTGGGGCTCCTCTCGAGGCTGAGCAGCCCCAGCTCCCTCAGCCTCTCCTGGGCACGGAGATGCTCCAGGCCCTTCCTCAGTTCCGCAGCCTCTGCCGGCCCTGCTCCACGGAGCTCCCTGTCCCTGCTGGGGCTGAGGATCCAGAGCTGGACACAGCGCTGTGATGTGGCCTCAAACCTTTGGGAGTTTCCATCTTCAAGCTGGTCCCTCACTTTTACCCCATCCAGTGACAGATTTGCTCGGGCCAGGCCTGCAGAGCCTGGGCACTGCTGTCCCTGTGGCAATGATTCGCCGGGGTGGGCACTGTCCGGGTTTCCAGGCGTGCCACAGCATCCATACGTAGCTCCTAGAAGCCTTTCTGCCTGCTTGTCTGGAATTTGAATCAAGGCAGGTTGGAACACGAACCAAGCAGAGCCTGCTGTTAATTAGGGCTGCCAGAGCTCTTGCCTGCCTTTAATGTTGGGTATTTTTGACATGATCCATCGGAACGGACGCGGGTGGTGGCTCTGCTTTGCACCTAGCCAAGCCTTAGATGCTTTCCAAGGTTCCTTCCAGCACCATGGGGACCATGGGATCACCTTTACTCCCGCTGAATGGTCAGCAGCCAGTCACGACTCCTGCTATCAGATAGGGAGGCTGATACGGGGCTGTGAGCAGAAAAATGCTGTTTCTCGTCACTGAGGTTGTTTAACGAGCGTGTTGCAACAGAAGTTTGTAGCCTTCGACATCCAAACCCCAAAGCATTTCGCACTCTTAACCTCTTCCCCCTGCCTCTCCTCTCCTCCAGGAACAGAAGGAGGTAATTTCCAAGGTCAGCACGTCCCCTTTTATTCCGATGCTTCTTTGAAGGAGAAAGAAGGAAAGAGACACATTCGTCTTGACCTGTGAATTCCAAGCTTAAAAGGACTCTGCTGAGTAACCCTCCCCTCATCTGAAAGGCTCGTTTCTAACATACCTCGGGAACAGCCAGATCTGATAGGGAATATCACTCAGAATTCTTTAATGTAGCTCATTTCCTAATCTCTTTGCTCCATCACTGGAAGGTTAATAGGAAAAACAACAAATGGGAATATTGCTGCAATCAGGCAAAAGTCCCAACTCTGTTTACATGGTTACACAGCTTTCATGTGCAGACGGCAAACAGATGGCTCCCTGAGCAGAAAGACACCTAAATTCAGACATTTTTTCCCTTAGTGGGACATAATTCCCTCCTCTACCTGGTTCAGCAGTGCCTGCAGGGCAGCGCTGGGATGAGGGACGTGTCACTCAAGGTCCTACAGGGACTCATGGCAAGAAGTCCCAGAGAAGTACTAATTACAAGGAGTCGTGAAGTCCCTGTTTGAACAGGACCAAGCGCAAGGTATGTTCCTGGGTCAGGATAAGCCCCGAGATCAATCCAGGCTGGGGAGGAACAGATGGGGCAGCCCTGGAAGAAGGACCTGGGGGTGCTGCTGGGTGAGAGCTGGACATGCCATGGCCGTGAGCACCGGCAGCCCAGACATCCAACTGTATCCTGGGCTGATCCCCCAGCCTGGGCTGCAGGGAATGGGGGAATTCTGCCCCTCTGCCCTACTCAGCTGAGGCCCCATCTGCAGAGCTGCTCCAGCCCTGGATCCAGCACGAGAAGGAGCTGGAGCTGCTGGCGAGAGCCCAGAGGAGGCTCCAGGAGGATCCAAGGGATGGAGCAGCTCTGCGGGGAGGAAAGGCTGGGAGAGATGGGAATGTTCAGCCTGGAGAAGAGAAGCTTTGGGGTGACCTCACTGTGACCTTCCAAGATCTGAAGGAGCTACAAGAAACATGGAGGGACACCATTTCCAAGGGTCTGGAGTGACAGGAAAAGAGGGAATGGTTTCCCACAGCCAGAGAGCAGGGTTAGATTGGATATTGGGAAGGAATTCCTGGCTGGGAGGGTGAGGGGGCCCTGGCACAGGGTGCCCAAAGAAGCTGTGGCTGTCTCTGGATCCCTGGAAGTGTCCAAGGCCAGGCTGGAAAGGGCTTGGATCACCCTGGGATAGTGGAAGGTATCCCTGCCCATGGCAGGATGTGTAACGGGATCACCTTTTAGTCCCCTCCAACCCAAACCATTCTGGGATTCTATGAAATACCTGACGGAAAGGACAAAAGAAGATGGAACCAGGAGCTTCTCAGTGATGCCCAGAGCCAGGGAAGGAGGGAAATTGAAATACAGAAAATTCTTTTTAAACAGAGGAAAAATCTTTTTTTTTTTTTTTTTTTTTTACTGTGAGGGCAGTTGAACGTCGGGACAGATTACCCAGAGAGGTCGTAGAGATATTCAAAACCAGGAGTCTGTGCTGGATGTTCGATGCCAGGGGAACAGGTGGTGCATCCTGCCGGGATCAGGCTCCACACTGCAGCGCCTGAACGAAGATCCGTTCCTCAGACCAAGGAAAACGAATTGCCGGGACGCAAAGGGTAAAGCAAATCAAAGCGCTTTGTACCTCACCTTGAAGGTGAGAGCACAAGTCCTGGATAAAAGCCAAGGAGGAGGAAATTCCAAGTGCAAGGGATGGGGAAAGCCTCGGCAGAGAAAACGCTGAGTTACTGCTGCTCACCGAGCCTCAGGACAAAGGGGGGGATTTTTTCCTGCTCCCTTCTACTCTTACTGAGTTTCAGCATTTCAGGTTTGACTTGGGATGAAGTTGAGTTTTTTTGTGGCCTCACAGCTGCTGGGAGGTTTGAAACAAGACTAAAGTGGGTATAAAATATCCCCTCTGACAGGTCTGGGTGAGCGCTTCGCCAGGGTGTCAATAACAGCATCAAATTATGCCCAGAAATGGGAACGATCTCATCCAACCCATGTTGAAATCAAGGGAAAAGACTTTCTTGGACTTTGGAATGGTTCGGTCTGGCCTCAGGCACAGCAATTAAAGCAGATATTGGACGGATTTTGCTGCAGGAATCACCAGAGGGAATTGTTAATGCATTGACAGCACCACCCCACATGCGTAACCAAAACCCAGCACAACAAACCCTAAATATTTGCTCATCTCCATCACTTGGACCAGTCTGAAAAGTCTAGGGATTAACAGATTTTGGACTGTGAGGTTTTGCTCATGTAAATTAATTTTCGACAACAGGAGAAACAACTGGGCAGAACAGGAGTTGTTTTTATCAGTGTTGGGTTTTTTATTTATTTGTTTTTATAATTTTGGTCTGATTTCTCCTCATGCTGAAGGATGATGGAGCAGGAGTCTCCAGGATCCAGTCCCTGGAGCCAGGAGCTGGGAGTCTTTAGGCAGCCAGGCAGTCCTGACTCCCTCAAAGCCTTGGCTATGGACGATGTATTTTTGTTGCTGTCAGAATTCCCTGAAATAACTTTAGAATTCCCTGAAATAACTTTAATTTTTGGTACAAGTCAGGGCACTGAGGCTGAAAAGAAGGAGGTGAACTGTGGGAAGCTTTGGTCAGGGTTAAGGGTTTAACTTGGACTTTTGAATGGCGACTTGTAAAACATGAGAAATTCTCCCTTTTATTCCTTTTTTAAAATTTTTGGTTTTGCAGGTGAGTCTTGCTTGAGTAACCCAGAACCCATTCAGGTAATTGGTGCCATTAACTCGTATATTGAGATAGGTAAAGGTATATTTAGATGTATACAGATATATTCAGATATATACAGATATATTCAGATATACACAGATATATACAGATTTAAACAGATATAAACAGATATATTCAGACACACACCCACACGTGCCTGGGTGAAATCTCACACCAACATTTTCCCTCTCAAATAAGACACAATTTCCTCGTCTCTTTTCCGTGTATTTATATCAGCATTAAATGTAATTTATTATATTTGCAGCCTTGACAGTGCGAATACATTGCCATTTGCTAGGGGTTGGCAAGGCACTAAAACATCTGGTTCCTAAGAAACACGGGATTTTTCTGGAGCTTTTGTTCCGTTAGATGGAATTACTTCGGGAAAATCTCCGGAGAGAAACCTCTGGCTCGACACCGTCCAGCCACATTCCTGCAAGAGCCCTTGGCATCAGCGGCAGGGGAAGTTTGGGGGTCGCTCTTTTCCTAGCAACATCCGAGGGATGGCAGGGAATGAGAGGGAGGGAAGCACAGGAAAAAAGCTGGAAGAGAGCTGGGATCTTATCATGCACTGCCTGAACTTTGTAGAATCTCAGGATCATTAAGGTTGGAAAGAAGCTCCGAGATCATCAGTCCAACCTTTAACTGAACACCCCCACGTCCACTAAACCATGCCACGAATGGCCACGTTCATTCATTTTCCGAACATCCTCCTTGTGTCAACCTAATCCATGGGCAATTTATCTCCGAAATTCCCTCCCAGCTGAAGCCTGACTGATGGGAAGGATCCGAGCATGGGACAGCTCCCAGCAGAGGTCAGACGTGGGAGGAAGGAAACCTGGATTTGCTACATCTGTACGAGGAGCAGCTCCAGTCCTCTGAAACAGAACTTTAATCTCAAAACCATGGGAAAGTTTTTGTTGGATGTCTGTCAGTCGCTTGTCCAACCAGCTCATTCCTTTGGAAGAATGATGGAAAAACTTGAACGAAATCTGTTCAATCCTGAAAATGCCCAAGGACCGAGATTGCTGCTATGGAATTCTAGGAAGGACGCTCGGGAAGGACAAAAGACCTGTCTCAAAGTTGATAACGACAGCAGCAGACTTGGGATGAGAACTTCCAAGCGGCAACAGGCCGCAGTGGAAAAAAACCCAACCCTGCAAGCAGATTAGCATTGAACCAATGTCAAATAAAATACTTCCGGTCAGCTCGGTGAATCCAAGTGAAACAATCCCTTTTCAAGGAATGCTGAAATATTTCATTTTTTTTCCACAAAAAAATGCTGAAGGAAAATATTTTGACGGACGCATTTCCATTTAGTGAAAGAAGGAAGAATTAATCTTCTTGTCCTAATTTGGAATGAAAGCAGATGGTGGAACCTCAGAATCCCCCCCAGAATCCAAAATCCTAAAGTTCGGTGTAAGGAATGAGGGAAGTAGATGAGTAAAGTAGGTCATAACAGATCTTCTGGAATCTGGGAATCTGGGAATCTATTCCATAGCCTTGCACACTTAAATATGCACAAAAATAACCATCTTAGTCCCCAAAATTGTGTGAAGGAATTGGATGGATTCCATCCATTTAAAAAGTCCCAACAACTAAACCAAGTCCACACTCTCTTTCCCAAAGATAACAATTTTAAATGATGGCAAAACCAGAAGAAAATTCTTCCTTAAAAATCATGTATCCATCCACAGATTGTTCTCCTACCTTAGCTCTGCTAGAATTCCCTGCTGCATCCTGGGAATAGACACCTTCACCTTCATCAGTCTGATTCCCACCATTTTCCAAGGTCCTGGATGTGGTATTTCCTGATACTGATATTTCCTGCCATTGTTTGCTGGTTTTTGTCCCTTTGGAGCAGAACAAACCTAAAATTCTGGCCTAAAATTTGCCGGGAGCTGTGGAAATCTACAGAGGATTTATGAGAAAATTGATCTACGTGAGGCAGAGCCTTCTTTTAACAACAATTAAATTCCTTGGTGGAGGGACAGACCTACAGAATTCCTGAGGAAGCGAGGATCTCCTGACATTTTTTGTCCCTTTATGTTTAAATTCACTCTGAACACCTGCAAAAAAAACCAACCAACCAAACAAACAAAACTTTTAAGGCAATGACAGTTCAGAAAAAGCTGTAATCTAAGAGTGGAACCAGCAATATCCTCTTGATTTCCTTTGTCATCAGGAGGTGAGAAAAAGTGCTTCAAGCCAGGTTTGGGGGACAAACCAGAGCATCCTCTGGATGAAAGTAGTTGGTGTGACCCCTTGCTGTGGCCAGCGTGCTTCTGACAGACTAAACTGAGGGCTGTGTAGGAAAAAACAGACAAAAAAAAATTGGTTCTAGTTATGAGGAGTCCATAGAGCATCCAGGGGTTGGCTCCCGCTCCTCAGATCCAACAGGGAATTGCACAGAGGTGAAGAGGGAGCTGAGACGGGAGTGGCTGATCTGCCCCAACCTAGGAGCCACCTGGAGAAAGGGAGGGTGGAACAGAGGGCTGGAGCACCTCTCCCGTGAGGAAAGGCTGAGAGAGCTGGGGTTGTTCAGGCTGGAGAAGGACCTGGGGACTCCTTACTGCAGCCTTTCAATACTTTAAGGAAGATGGGAACAGGCTTTTTTAACCGGAGCCTGCTGTGATGGTTTTAAACTAAGGGAGGGTTGATTCGGACCAGATGTAAGAGGAATGTTTTGTGAGAACAGGGGAGAAGCACGGGCACAGGCTGCCCAGACAGCTGGTAGATATTCCATCCCTGGAAATATTCAGGGCCTGGTTGGACAGCGCTTGGAGCAACCCGATCCCATTGAAGATGCTTTTTGCAGGGATGGGGCAGCCACAGCTTCTCTGTGGAGGGCCTCACCACCCTCACAGGGAACAATTCCTTCCTATTATCCCACCTAAACCAGCTCTCTGTCGGCTTAAAGCCATTCCCCTCGTCCTGTCACTCTGGTTCCAGTCCCTTTCCGCTTTCCCTGCAGCCCCTTTAGATCCTGGAAGCTGCTCTGAGGTCTCCACACAACCTTTTCTTCTCCAGGCTGAACAGCCCCAGCTCTCCCAGCCTGTATCCATAGGGGAGGTTCTCCAGTCCCCTTATCCATTCTGTGGCCTCCTCTGGACTCGCTCCAACAGTTCCACATCCTTTTTATGTTGCAGGCAGCGGAACTGTCCACAGTATCCCAGGATCTGCCTGGTCAGGGCCAACAGGGACCTCACAAACACAGGACTCAGTGTGTCCCCTGTTTTAGCAGCGCCCTGTGTGCCTGTGGGTCACCAGGCCTCGTTCCTGGGCCTTCCAGGAAAAAGGGATAAGCAGAAGGCCTACAGCAATTTCTGGAAAAAGAAGGGAAAGGCTTCCCCTCTGGGCTGTCCTGTTCGAGGAATGATGTTTGTATCCAGTGATGTTCACTAGGAGGGGCCTAAGATCACAATCCAATAAATTCAATAAATTAAACACTCAAGCCTGAAAGAACTCGCCCTCAGGCAGAGTTATAAAACAAAGCCTACACACAGGCACACATAGAAGCTTTATTTTTTATTTTCTGGGATAAAGAGTCAGTCATGGAGCTCTCTCTCCAGCCGCTGCGATTCCAAGAGGAATCCAGGAGGGAAGAGCCAAAAAGGCCTGGAAAGCAGATTTATCTCGTGTTACTGACAGTGGGTTGGCCTGGCTCGAGGAAGCTTAGTCCCCCATTAGCACAAGGGATGACTGCAGGAATGTGGCCTCCCTGTGTGCTGCTCTGACTGTTTCCCAAAGCCACTGGCAGTGGGAAAACTGAGGGAAAGCTATTCCAGTCCCGTGGTAGCTGCTGCTCCAGCTCAGATCAGGTGCAGCGGGTACCGCCTGGATGGGGAAACGCTGCATGTGGGCTTTACCTCCCATCCAGTTCCTCTGGTTCCGCACACAATTCCTTACAAATCATCTTGGAACTCTGGGCAGATCATTTTGGGCTCTTCAGGCCACTTGCAGAGCTCTGGAGAGGTGAGAAATTCTTACATAAATCTTGTCACTTGCCTGGTTTGATGGGTATCCGCATGGCCGTGGAACACTGAGCAAAACATCTCAGCCGGTCCCATTCATCCATGGCTCTCTTTTTAGGAATTCCTGTTATTTTATGAAAGAAAAAAGCAAAATAATCTGAATTTTGAATGAATTTTGGCTTTTCAGAGGCACAATCTGTTGTTCAAGACAGACAAAACTGTTCCTAGTTAAAAGTGGAAATGTTTCCCTGCAAGTGTCTTCTTCAAAGACGCTCACTTGATTTTAATTTTGAGCGGAAATAAAAACAAGTTCAGGGGCTGCCGTGGGTCTGGTCATGTGAGAATCAGGGACAATGAGGTGCTTGAACTCAGCATAAAATGAGAGTAGGGTGAAGTGGATTGTCTCCAAGCAAAATCCATTAGCTCTGTAACCTGTTTGGGATCGTGGCCAGCAGGATTCTGTGTGGAATTCTCCAAGAAAACCCGAAGCATGGAGGGATCACAGTCCCTAGGCTTCTGACAAGAAATAGCTTTGAGGGAAATCCTAAAATGCATCTGATTTAATATAAAGCTGGCTACATCCCATTTGGAAAAGGAAAAAATCCCAAGTACGTGGGTGATTGTTCCATGTGCTGCTGAAAGCCCTGATATTCAGGGATACTCTGGAAAAAGGCAGAGATTGATGAAAAGCAAACAGGCAGAGCCAAACAATCCTTGTTAAGAGACACGAGGAAAGGAAAAATCAGAATTATTATTGCTGGCAAGAGACTTAATCGGTCCTGAGTGATGAAACAGATGAAGTTTGGTTTCCTAGAGCACAAGATCTCTCTCAAGGTTAAATTCTGGTGTGTCTACTAAAGTTTGGACCAAAGGAAATGTGAAATTAGGGGTTTTGTGTTATCCCCTGCCTCTGTAGACCCCTAAGTGCTTAGTAAGGGCAAGCCTAAGTTTTATTTTGGTGAAGCACTCACGGATTCTCTTTCCCAACTACACTTTTCCTTCATAACTGTAGGAAGCGGGGAGTAAAAGCATTAAATCTGAGAGTGGTTGAACAAAGGATTCAAAAAGAATAACAAGAAGAAGAATTGTAATGACTGTAGACTGCATGGACATGGCACAATCCATCCAAATTCCTCAAGATTCCTGGGATAGGATTTCTGAAATGGTGGAGTCCCATGGTTCCAACTTTACACCATCCACTCTTCCTTGCACAGGGAATTTTGATTCTAGAATTCATAATTGCACAGGGGAATTTTTATTCCAAAAGTCTTCATTGCACAGAGGATTTTGTTTCCAAAACTCTTCATTGCACAGGGGGATTTTGATTCCAAAACTCTTCGTTGCACAGAGGGATTTTGATTCCAAAACGCTTCGTTGCACAGAGAACCTTGTTTCCAAAACTCTTCATTGCACAGGGGATTTTGTTTCCAAAACGCTTCGTTGCACAGGGAACCTTGTTTCCAAAACTCTTCATTGCACAGGGGGATTTTGATTCCGAAATTCTTCTTCGCACAGGGGAATTTTGGTTCCAAAACTTTTCCTTGCCTGCCTGGAAACAAGAAGCCCAAACAGCCTAGATCCATGAGATTGCAGCAGTCTGTTACTGCCCCAGGAGATTCCTTCCAGGGATTTTTGGCAGGTTTGATTCTACCAGACAATACCAGGAGTGTTCAGGCTGAGTGAGCTGAGAATTGGCACTGGGATAATTCCTTCATCCTAAAATTCTTCCAAAATTTACCTTGTGGTGTGGTCACAGTAGCAGCACTCAGGGGTCTCCTGAGGGTTCTTCAGCGTTTCCTCGAATGAGGCCAGCACTGAGAAATCCGCCTATAAACCATTCCTACACTCCATATATCCTTTTAAACACAGGCACACATCATCAGAAACGCTCCAGCTTCTGCAAAGGAGCTTTGGAGCGGGTGGAAGATCTTCATCTGGAAGAACAATCCCAGGACAAGGCTTTAGCATAAGAATGTTTTCCGCAAGCAGATTCCCAGTTCCTAATGCAGCTTGTTTGACGTGGGATTTGACAGTTGATTTTTTGCGGGGGTACTTCCCCCATAAAGCACCTCCACGCTTTGGAAGTTTTCTTGGCAGAATTTATAATCCAGATGTGACTTCAGGTACTTAGACCCAGAGCAGGCTGGGTTATGGTGCTGAGAAACATCTGCGCAAAGGAGCTTTGATGAGGAAAAAGTGCTTCCAGCTCCAGGATTAGTGTTTTATCCTGTCTTATCCTGTGCTCTGCCTCTCGCATGTTAATGACCATTTTCATGTGCCTTTCTGGTGCAACAACCGGGCCATTAAGGGATGAAAGGATTTGAAGTTATTATCATTAGCCTGGAACGCTGGCAGAAAGGAAAGATGAGGCTTTCTTCGGCTGTATTTTGGAACAGACCGAAATTTGGAATGTTCCTGGGAGTTGCTGCCTTAGACATTCCCAGGCCTGTCCTGCCTAGAAGATTTGGAGCTTCCGTGGAGGATCAAATCTCCTGGCTTCCCTTAGACCTCTCCTAAGGCAGTTACGGGATAAACAGAGGCTGGCGCTGATGGCCAGGCTGAAGCTACACCCAGAATATTCCCCAGAGGATGCGAAAAAAGCTTTAACAGCATTTTAAGCTGATCCTGAAGTAGTCCCAAGTTTGGTCACCTGGAGTTTTGACTCCAGAGCATAAATGTGGATGGACAGTACAGAAGATTCCGGGAGCCCTCCCATGGTTTTGCACGTCTGTCGAATTGTTTGGGATTTTTTTTTTTCCATCAGTATTTCCCGGCTCAGGTAAAACTTGCGGTTGTGTTAAAGTCGTCCCTGCTTGAAGCCAGACTCAAGAAATCGAATCTTATCCAAATATCTGGGAATGATTTCTTGGTCTGTTCACAAGCCATTCCTGGTTTCTTCTGCAAGTGTGCTGAGGTAGCAGATTTTAAGGAAGACTCCAGAGCTAATGGAGTTTGGGAACAGGAAAAAGACAGTGGAATTTCCCTGTGGTGGTGCTCCACCTCTTCTGGTTTATGGATGTCTCCAGGTTTCCACATGGACTTAACCTCCCTCATCCTTTGGTGAACCTAACAATATCTTTGAGGCTTTTGCTCTGATTTGTTCCTTGACTTTTCCAGATCGGAACCCATCACAGGCTGACAATCCCAGCTTTGGGAAGGTTAAAAGAGTCCCCTTGGCTTTGATCCAAAGCTCTTTGACCTTGGCTGTGAGAGTCACTGACTCAGTGAGGGCCTCGGATGAGCCCTTGACAGCTGTGTAGCTTTCATCATTCCACATCCCAGCTCTCCCTCTTCTCCCCTGTTTGTTGTTCCTTCTTTCCATCCTGGCAGATGTTTTCCAGGGTCTTGCTTCACTGGGAGCCAGAGCCAAGCTCTGCTGGTGTTGCACGGATGAATCCCAGCGGGAGTGGCGTCTCTGGACAATCCCCAGGGGAGCAGGAAGCCCCTTCCTGCCACCGCTCCCACTTCCCCTGGGTTACCGACCCCACAAATAACAAAAGAGACAAGAAACCAGACAAACCCTAAAGCAGGAAGAGGGAGAGACTCAGTTTTATCCATATCAGCTCCCAGATTATCTCACTGAACCTCCACGGGAATGAAATGAAGAACGTGCCCCTTTCGGGTGGGGATCTCCTTTGGGTGCCTCATTACTCTTTCTGCTAATTAATCCCCTAATTAGAGCTTATTGCTCAGTGATTCTTTCCTCTCAGCTACTCGTGCTCTGCCTCCGGGTGGGATTTCTTTGCCTGATCCCAAGGAGCTGAGCTCCAGCACAGCTCCCCCACATCTTTTGGGACCATTAAATGTGCTGTGAGAGAACAATACTGGATACACCAATAAAATCATGGATCTGTTACTCAAGCCATGTGTTTATTACTCAAGCTGTTACAACAATTTTCCACCAGCATTTTATATCTTCTTATTTCTTATCCACCTCCTCTCCACCCAAGAATGAACAGTTTTCTTGAAGGGAAATTTTATCAAATTAAATCCCCTATTTCAGCTAAATAACTCCACTTTTTTTTTTTTCTTATATTCTTCTCTGTTTTTTGCTTCAATTTTCCTCACAGAGAAACTCCAAGAAATTTTCTGAGCACCACATGCCTCTGGTTGGTCACTTGGAAGAGAACCTGAAAAAAATGCAAAAAGGTTGATCTTTGACAAAATTGATGTTTTATTTATCGAAGCATCCAACTCCTTTTATCTCAAAAGATTTGAGTTTTGTTTGCACATTTTTTAGGGTTTTAACGGAGGAATCCCCATGAATCTGATCCAGTGGTCTGGATTTATTTTTCCTGCAGGAGAACCAAGACCAGAGAGAGAGAGCATTTCCCCTCGGTCTGGGAAAGAGATTAATGGAATCCTCCCTCCTGATCTCAGTTTGTCTTCCAGAATCTCGTGGTGCTTTCCAGTATTCCAGGGTAAGGAATGATCCCAACAGCAGAGTGGACTTCACCACAGGCCCTCTCTCACCTCTCAATCACAGCTAGAGCTGGATAAAGCCAAAATACCAAAGGCATACCGAAGAAGTTTGGGATAAAAACTCTGATTTCAAAGTCAACAGCTCAAAACCAGGCAGTTGGTTCGTGTTCAGGACCCGACACTCGGCAGGACCAGGCAACCCCTCTGCTGAGCCAGGCGCTCCAGCCCAGGAGGGCTTGAACGCAGCTCTACAGACCAGGATTACGTTTCGTATCCAGTCTCAAACTCATTTCTGAGGACCAGGATTAGATTCCGTACCCAGTCACTGTTTCCATCTGGCTGATGCTAAGCAGGAACTGTAATTTAAATTTTATGGTAAAAATTCCTTTTATTTTTTCACTTAAAAAGGAAGTTAAATGAGCCTAAGTTATCTTTAGGGGATGAAAATAATTTACGTCAGGGGTTGGAAAAGCTTTGGAATAATCAGAGAATCATGGAATGGGTTTGGTTGGAAGGGATTTTAGGGATCATCAAATTCCACCCCCTGCCATGGGCAGGGACATATTCCACTATCCCAGGTTTCTCCAGGCCCCATCCAGCCTGGCCTTGGACACTTCCAGGGATCCAAGGGCAGCCACAGCTTATCTGGATAACTTTTCAAAAATTGCATTTAAAACCCTTTATATCATTTTCATTTTTAAATTTCATTTCTTCCCTCTTTTATTACAAGAGGGTAAAAAAAAAAGATAATAAATTTTAAAACACCCCCAACTTCACACCAAGACAATTCGTTTAATTCCGTATATTTAAAAATCTGCACAATTCACCTTTCTCATTAATTTAAATGTTTTAACTTGTGGGAAGCCTCTCTCAGAACAGGTCGACTGCTGTCAAAAAGTGTCAGGCACCTCCTTTTGAGAGAACCTTTCTGTGATTTCCTTGGGTTGTAGCTCAAGTTCCATGGATTTCACCCAAAGTCTGTTGGAATCCTAGAAAGAATCCTGCGGACTTTGGTGGGCGCTGGATCACAACTTCCATCAATGACGAAAAACTCTTCCAGATGAGAACTCCACCTCAGCGCTGCCTGAGTATCCAAACTGGGAAAACTGCTGGAACGTTGCTTGGGGGAAATCAAGCAAGAAAAGAAATTACCGAGCCTCGATCCAAATCAAAATTCCCTTTGGAAAACAACGAATAAACTCTGCCATCTGAGACTGCCTCGATTTCCACAACATTTTTATTGAAAGCAGCCGGGTGCTTCCCCTGCCTTTGGCTGGTTTGAGGAAGGGGAAGATGTTTATTCAAGGAGAAGATGTTTATTTAATGTTCCTAATTTGTTTAGAGCTGGCAAATTAAATCCTTGGTTGTGCTTGAGTTCTGAGCTCATTTAAAGAATTGCTCCGTTTAAAGGAGTTTTTGACGTGGATCCATCCGAGTGTGTCCCAAAATGGGAATCATATGCCTGGAGAAACCAGAGCTTGGCACTTCCCCGCACCGGGATTCAGGAGCACAGGGCTGAAACTCTCCAAACTAAAAGAAAAATGGGGAGGAAAGAAAAGATTTTGCAGTATTTTCGAAGAAATTCTTTGCTTGGTTGTCAATTAATGCCGTAAAAAAAAAAAAACACCAATTAGCTGAGATTTGCGTTAATCACAGGGTGTTAATCATTTTTAGCCACTTGAAGGACCAGAACACGAAACCAACTGTTAATTTTGGGTAGGAGAGGCCAAGGAAAGCCTGTAAAAAGCAGTGAATCGGCCAAAGTCGCTACTGTCACTTCTATTCCTAGAGAAAAGCAGGAATAATTCCTTGGCTTTTCCCCCAGATAGCTGCAGGCACCAGGCTCCGGCTGTGGGCACATTCCTGAAAATTCCCAGCATCATCCCTGCTCCTTTAGGTGCCCAGGGAAGGTGATTGACACTTCCACGGCTCAGTCTGTGCTCTGCGGGATTTCCAGCGTTTTCCAGCGCCCTGAGCCAGGTGCTCTGGTGGGATCCATCCCCCTGGAATTAATCTGGGAAGCAGAGCAACGGTCCTGATGGATCCACCCCTCCACCGGGGGAAATGCTGGAATGACCCAAATTAACGAAGACGCAGGGAGAAACGTGGTCCTTGATAAAGAATGCTAATCAGCAGCCAAATGAGCAGAATTCCCAGGGATGGAATAACTCTCCTATAGGATTCATCTTCCGCCTCCGGGATGACTCCTTCATCAACTTGTCCTCTCAACATTCCTTTCTCCATCTGACCAGCCTCACGATTCAGCTGCTCTTTAAAGTTTTCTTCGAGGTTCTGGCACCACCCTAAATTATTATTCCACAGGGATTTCCAGTCATCCCTACTTCCCAAGAAAGCAGTGAGTTTCCTACGGGTTTCTGGTGGGAATATCCTGTGCTTTAAATGGCTCTTTTTTTGGTTGAGCACCTCCCTTCCTCGCTCATTTTTCTTTATTCGACTAATTTGAATCAGCCCTAAGTTCCAAGATTTTCTAGATCAGATTCTTGTAAACATTCTGGTCTCAGTTACATAAGGAGAAAATTAAAATATCCCAGGAATATGAGTGGAGTTATCCTCAGCTTTTCCCATGGTGTGAGGGTGGGTTTTGGTGACATCAGGGTCAGTTCTCAATTTTATTGCTTTATTTTGCAGTGAAATTTTTGAAGCAGATGAATTCCCTTTTAACCTCATTTATTCCTTTCCTCTTCTGGGTATTTCCTTGTAATTTGGTCATTAAATTTCACAAAATTAATTTAGAAAAATTAAAGCCCTGTCTTACTTCTTAGAGCTGAACTGAACCTGTTTTGTTTTTCCAAAATGCAGATAAAGCATTTTTATCAACTCTTTTCCTTCACTTTTTTTTTACATTTTTGGTCAAAATGCATAAAATGCTGTATTTATTATAAACCTATCATCCTCACCAGCGTTAAATGGCAAATCAACACGAGGATCAATATGATTTTCTAAGAAGTGACCCCAAAAACTTGGCAAATATTCTCTCCCCGACCTTCTGTGTGGTCAGTGTTATTACAGAGGAGATCTTTGCATTTCCCCATTCCCAATCTCTCCTTAATTCTTTATTTTATTATTCCTTAAGCCAAGACTAAATGAGATGTCGTTGGTTTAATATTTTGGGATTTTTTTTCCTTGTGCAGTAATTTCCTTGAGCAACCATCTCCTTCAAATCTCTTCTATTTAATCTTTTTCTTCTCCTTTTCTTTTTCCTTTTCCTTTTCTTTTTCCTTTTCCTTTTCCTTTTCCTTTTCCTTTTCCTTTTCCTTTTCCTTTTCCTTTTCCTTTTCCTTTTCCTTTTTTTGAGAACCTGATTCTTGTTTTTTCATGTGGAAACCCAGTGACTTTAAATTACACTGGGAAGCTGTTTTGGCTTCAGGCCTGGACTCGGGAGCTGTAATTCCTTCCTGGATGGATCCACTTTCCGAGAGTATTTCATTTGCCTAATTATCATTGATTTAATCACCGTAGAGTCTCTTGCTGCAAACCAACATGAATTTTCTGCAGACTCTGTGTCATTTCTCCTAGTGAGGACATCCAGGATGGCCAAGGGATGGGATCAAATGGGATCAGAGGACTTTGGTTGGGTTTCCAGCATCCCTCTGTGCCTTGGTCTGTGACTCAGATATTTCGGGCCCGCTACAGCGAGCGCAGATCTACACCTCCCACGGGGGCTCACAACACCCCTCTGATTCCCTTTCAAATCCTTCACAAGGTTGAAATCCAAATGATTTTTAGGTGCTCCCTCGGAATAGAAGGGTCTTGAGAGCCTGAGTCATCGCTCAGCCCTGTGAGAAGTCTCGGATGCCATCGGGGACCTCAGATCAGGGAATTGCAGAATCGTGGAATGGGTTGGGTTGGGAGGGACCTTAAAGATCACCCAGTGCCACCCCTGCCATGGGCAGGGACACCTCCCACTATCCCAGGGTGCTCCAAGCCCCGTTCAGTCTGACCTTGGGCACTTCCAGGGATCCAGGGACAGCCACAGCTTCTCTGGGCACCCTCAGAGGTGCTTCCCCACCTTCCCAGCCAGGAATTCCTTCCCAATATCCCATGTAAACCTACCCTCTGTCAGTTTGGAGCCATTCCACCTTTTCCTGTTACTCCAGGCCCTTGGATATTGTCTCTCTGTTTCTTGTTGGCTCCTCCAGGTCCTTGAAGGTCACAGTGAGGTCACCCCAAAACTCTTTTCCAGGCTGAACAATCCCAGTTTTCTCAGCCTTTCCTCCCAGCAGAGCTGCTCCTTCCCTCCAATCAACTTGGTGGCCTTCACGAATGACTCCCATTCCAGGGTCCCTTTTGTATCCACCAGCAGGAATCTCTGTGCTGATAACATGGAGCGTGTTCCCATGTCATTATTAAATTAAATATTCCTAATAAAAAGTGGGTTATTGAGGAATTTTTAAGGTTTTGCCTGCACCAGTCATTTCTCTCACCTTGTGTCTCCTTGAGGTGTTTGGGAGTCACCTGTTGGAGATGTTTCACTTCCCGGTGGCTAAATTGAGGTGAGAACTATTTCACTCTCCAGCCGCTTTGGAAGCCCCACCCTGGAATTCCTGGATATAACTCTCCCAACGCCTCGTCCTGCAGTGGGATTCTGCTGAGTCCCACCCTCTCAGCTCAGGGGTGGTTTCACCCTTCATTAAATTTAAGGAAAGAGAAAGAAAAGTTGCTTTTCTGTTTGTTTGTTTTCAATTTTCTGTCACTCATCTCCCTGAATTCCAACAACCCCTCTGCTATAATAAGCAAACAGCAGGCAGAAATGCAGATTTATGGCAGAAATACACTTGGCTGGATCCCTTTTCCCTGAATATTCCGAAAAGCTGCGTGGTTCCTCCACTCCTCCAACCTCAATGTACATAACAAATTCCTTTTGTTTGTTTTTTGTCACTTCCAGGCTGGAAGTCCATAACTAACAGCAAATGGTGGTTTGTTTTCCATGCCATGGCTCTATTATTTATGTCCTGGCTGGGTTTATAACTTTCGCTCCCTTCTCGTTTCTCAAAGAAAGGCCTCTGATGGCCATTAATTCGATGATGTATCTGGAAGGAGCGTGCCAGCACTTGTCTCCCAATAAATTGGAATGGACGGGAATGGGTTTGGGCCGTTGCCAGATAATTGGGTTTGTGGGTTTTCCTGCTCGGGCTGATTTGGACAGAAGAGCTGCGTTTCACAGCCGTTTAAAGCCAGAGGAAGAAAGACGGGGCAGAAAAGCAGAGGGGGGATAAACAGCCAACTTTTCCCAAAAAAATAAAAAGGGATTTTTCCCTTCCCTCCATGATTAATCATCCAAGTCCAGCCTCCATGAATTGGCATTTTACAGGTCCATGGGTGGCTTCAGTGAATCTCCACGAAGGCGGAGATTGAGAGGGTGGAAAAGGCCAGGCTGGATGCGGCCTGGAGCAAAAAAAGGAACTGATTGGGTGGGAAGAGCCCTCCTGCCGTCCCTGGAAGTGTCCAAGGCCAGGTTGGACGGGGCTTGGAGCAACCTGGGATAGTGGAAGGTGTCCCTGCCCATGGCAGTGGGTGGGCCTGGATCATCTTTAAGGTCCCTTCCAACCCAAACCTTTCCATGATTCCAACTGGATCTCCATTCACTCCTTCTGCTGTCATAAAATCTACCTGGAAGGGGAATCCACCTCACCTGTCTCTGATGTGTAGGAGCAAGTTATATTCCCTGTATAATTACTTCTTTAACTTGATATAGAGAGATTTCCGACAATGAGGCTGAGCCTGGAATGATATAATATTTTTGTTACATTAACTAGTAGACTTTGGGGGGAAAAAATTGACTTTTCAGGCACAGAAGCTCTTTTTGAGTGATGGGCAGTGATGGGAGAAGGGGGAAAGGTCCTGAACTAAAAGAAGAAATTTAGATCCGATTTTAGAAGGAAGTTCTTCCCTGGGAGGGTGTGAGGCCTCCAGAGAAGCTGTGGCTGCCCCTGGATCCCTGGAAGTGTCCAGGGGCAGGCTGGATGGATCTTGGAGCACTCTGGGACAGTGGAAGGTGGCCCTGCCCATGGAATGGAGCAAGATGAGATTTCACATCCTTCCCAAGTCATTTTGGGATTCTTCCAAACCTAAGGAGGATATTTGCTCCTCCCTTCCAGCTGCTGGGTTGTGACAAGGGAGGTGAGGCAGAGGAGCCAAACCATGGCCTGGTGAGTTCAGTGTCTCTGACAAAGGAGCTGGGCTGGGTTGGGTTTTTTTCCTGGTTTTATATAAAATATTTATAGACTGCGGGCTCAGAGGGGCCATAACTGATGTGCAAAACGAGGCAAACCCAAGCCAAGAGTGAACAGCGGACCTAAAAAACCGCCCAGAGCTTAGAGACAGGGAAAGGCTCCCTCTGATATCCACGGTGGGAAAATCCTTTGGGATATTGAGGCCACGCTTAATTGGCTGACGAGGGAATTAATAACAAGGCCCTGTCTGCAGGAGTCCCAAGGCCTGAGGAGATTTATTCCAGGGTTTTTTTCCTTTACAAGACACAAAATGAGCTGTGTTTTGTAACGTTTGTAGTGAGGAAGGAGTGGGTGGAGTTCTTTCTATAGGATGTGGGATCATTCCCAGTGTTTATCAGATGGCTCACGGAACGGGATGATTTCACTATCTGGAGTGACCAATATCCCTGTCTCCAAGCAGAAACATGCAAAAACAGTTAAAGGTGGAGAATTCTCTCCAGAACTCGTGAAAATAGTTCCATAAAGTTCAGCAGGATTCGGCTCAGCACCTTCACCCTCAGTTTTTATCTTCTCACAGCGGTAGGAATTGGATATCCATCGGGATATCCCACTGCTGGCTCAGCAGACAGCACAAACTCAAAGGCAGGAATCACCTGCCAAGGGATAAAACAAACCCTCACGTGATTTACTGTGCACGCAAGAGAGTGAAACCGTTTAAAAATGTTTAAATACACAAAACTGAAGTTCAACACAAGGAAAAATAAATTCCACTGTGATCATTTAAAAGCTGACTCCTTTTTTTACCTGGATGTGATGGCTCCTTGTTACAAGTTCCTCTTGAATTATTTTAGGATAAAACCAATGAATATTTCACTTTTCTGCACGTGATTATTTTCAGTTGGATTTTTCTTGTAGGAAACCTCCATCCTTAATTATTTTAAGGAAAACTGGATTTTGCTATTAGAATAACGCAGTTTGCGGTGATACTGTATTATTTTGGATGATTTGTTCTACATATGGAGATAGATTTTGCTTTCAAGAGCAAAGCAACTTGGCCTTGAAAACTTCCAGGGGTGGCAAGGGGGCTCTTCCCACCCAACCTCTTTTAATTTCTTTTAATTAAAATCCTCTCAGAGGGTGAGACATGGAGTTGTGGCAGGGCTGGTAGAGGTCTCAGAGAGCAAATCGAGGCAGGGACAGTGGCCTGGTTCCCGAAAACTCTTTCAGGAGAAAGCTGTGTCCTGGTGTGGTGGGAATTGCTGTGGGTACAAGTCTGGAAGTGCAGATTCCTCTTCGAGCGATGTTGGTTCAAGTGAGTCCAACTCCTCCATGTCTCTCTGCCAGCTTTCCCGGGATGCTGGGGACGAAGCAGGAGTGCAGACAAGTCCAGCTCCTGCTCCATACAGGAATTCCTTGTGTCATGAGCCCGATTCCACCTGGATCCGATGCCTTCTCATAACAGGAGCACCAGGAATAACAGGGTGATGCCAAGCCCTGGCCGGTTAACCTCAATCATGGAATCACGGAATCTGCTGAGCTGGGAGCGAACCCGCAGGGATCAGCAAGTCCAAGTCCTGCCCTGCACAGACACCCCAAGAATCCCACCCCGTGCACCCCTGAGAGCGCTGTCCAAACGCTCCTGGAGCTCTGGCAGCCTTGGGAATGTGCCCATTCCCTGGGAATCATCAGGAACAGGCTGCAGGGACGCTGAGCTATCAAACAGATCCTTTTGTCCCCTGCTTTAGCCCCAGCGCAGCCACCACCCCGGTGATGTTTCGCTGTCCCCTCTGGCTCCCCACATCAGCAAGGCCATGTTTTATTTCCATCTGCGCCGCCGAGGAGAGGTTCAGGAAACGCAGAGCTCCAGGGACAGCAGCCAGGATAATCCCTGCCCTCCGCGGGTGGAGGATGAGACCCAAACAGAAACGTGGAACAGCAGCAGGGCTGTGTTGGCTTCACGGTCCCAGCCTGGGGTTTGAGGGAAGCTCTGCGCCTCTGGGAAGGGGTGGCTGGGAGTCACGGAGGGCAAAGCCGTGTCTTGGGCTTGGCACTGCCTGGGGGGAGCGGCATGGGGATCTGCCCAGGGTGGACAGTCCTGGAGGGACGGGGACAGTGTCCCAGGGGTCCAGGAGGGACTGGGACAGTGTCCAAGGGGTCCGGGAGGGGCTGGGACAGTGTCAGAGGGGCTCAGGATGCACTGGGATAGTGTGACCAAGGGCCCAGGAGGGACTGGGACAGTGTCCCAGGCGTCCAGGAGGGACTGGGACAGTGTCCCAGGCGTCCAGGAGGGACTGGGACAGTGTCCCAGGCGTCCAGGAGGGACTGGGACAGTGTCCCAGGCGTCCAGGAGGGACTGGGACAGTGTCCCAGGCGTCCAGGAGGGACTGGGACAGTGTCCCAGGCGTCCAGGAGGGACTGGGACAGTGTCCCAGGCGTCCAGGAGGGACTGGGACAGTGTCCCAGGCGTCCAGGAGGGACTGGGACAGTGTCCAAGGGGTCTGGGAGGGACAGGGACAGTGTGTCTGAGGGGCTCAGGAGGGACTGGAACAGTGTGTCCCAGGGGTCTGGGAGGGACTGGGACAGTGTCCGAGGGACTCAGGAGGGACTGGGAGAGCGTCCCAGGGGATGAGGAGGGACTGGGACAGTGTCAGAGGGGCTCAGGAGGGACTGGTATAGTGTGACCAAGGGGCTCAGGAGGGACAGGGACAGTGTCCGAGGGGTCTGGGAGGCACAGGGACAGTGTCTCAAGGGCCCAAGAGGGACAGGGACAGTGNGAAGGGACAGGGACAGTGTCCAAGGGACTCAGGAGGGACTGGGACAGTGTCCAAGGGGCTCAGGATGGATGGGGACAGTGTGACCGAGGGGCTCAGGAGGGACAGGGACAGTGTCGCAAGGGCCCAGGAGGGACAGGGACAGGGCGTCTGAGAGGGCCGGAAGGGACAGGAACAGTGTCCAAGGGGCTCAGGATGGACGGGGACAGTGTCCAAGGGGCTCAGGAGGGACTGGGACAGTGTCCGAGGGGCTCAGGAGGGACAGGGACAGTGTGACCCAGGGGTCCAGAAGGGACTGGGACAGTGTGACCAAGGGGCCTGGCCACAGCAGCCCCTGGGCAGGAGGACTCAGCTCAGAGCAAGGAAACCATAATGAGGGGCTGGATCAATCCCATGGCAGGCGCTGCTCCAAGCTCACATCCACACCCTGTGTGTTGCTCCCTGAATCCAAAACCCCTTTAGGATTTAAAAAAAAAATTATTATTCTTATTTTTTATTTTTCTTCTTTTCTCTTTTCTTTTCCTTTTTATCTTCTGTTTCTTTTTCTTCCTTCTCCTCCTTCTCCTTCNTCCTTTTTCTCTTTCTTTTCATTTTTATCTTGTTTCCTTTTCATTTTTATCTTATTTCCTTTTCTTCCTTCTTCTTCTCCTTTTTCTTCTTCCTCCTTTTTTCTTCCTCCGTTTATCTTCTTCCTTTTTTCTCTTTCCTTTTTTCCTTTATCTTTTTCCTTTTTTCTCCTTTTTTTTCTCCTTTCTTCATTTTCTTTTCTAAAATAATCTACTTCCCTCTGTCTCAAGGTATGAGATTCCCCTGTGGAAAAAAGCAGGAGGATCCTCTTCAAAACCTACTCCTGTTATCCAGTTTTGCCACATTCTTAAGCAAATCCTTAAGGACCAGATTTTCCAAAAGGAGGCATCTAAACCCCCTCTGTTAATTAGAAAGACTCTACAGTGGCTAAGAACTGTTCTTTCTGTACCAAATCCCAAAACATAAAGGGCTTTTTGCTTCAAAAATCATCCCAGTGGGATCTTCATCCTCAACTCCGAGATCATTTCCATGAGAATTAAGGACCTGGATAGAGCAGAAAATCCAGGCTTTGGGTTGTCCTCTGGTAAACCTGGGAATAACATTTTCCTCACATTTTATTCTGTTAAAATGAGATATTAACGAGTGGAGTGAGGGATTTTATAGAAAAATATCTACCTCACTTAAATCTTGGGAAGGCAATTCCTAAAAGCTTTTTCCTCCACCAGCACCAGCACAGGGGTCTGAGTGTGTTCGGGGCCAGCAAAACAATTCCTTAAGCAAGAGCCCAGAGGGAATCTGGGGCTGTGGCAGGTTTAAGACTCACCTGGGACTGAGGAGGAATTTTTCCCATGGCATTTGCAATTCCTTGGGTGCACGAAGATTTGTCAGGATGGATGCTGAGCTCAACAGCCCAGGAATGACATCATCCCCTCAACCCCACCCACCGTTGGGGGGGGGCAGAAAGTCGGATAAATCCTGCTGGACACGGCTCCGTAGGAAACCAACCCGTCTGCCAGCCCCTTTCCTTGGGGCTGCTGTTATCTTGGACGCTCTCCTTCCTGGCTGGAGAGCGCCAGGAAGCGTTTAGTAAGCGGGTCATAATAGTTTCGTGTTAATAGGAAATGGCAGCCCTGGAAGTGGCCGCGCGTCTGCGAACTCAAACGGGACCCCACAGCCCTCGGAGCATGTGTGGGAATCCCACAAAGCTTTCAAGCGCATCCAAAGCGCGCAGCCCCTTTAATTCCCCCGTAATTGCCAGTGTCAATAGTCAGCGGGGATCCTTGGGTCATTCGTTGTTCCAGTCTGGGAGCAGCGGTGTCTGACAGGGAGGGACGCAGCGGCAGGGACAGCGGAGAGGGAGCAGAGCCCGGCTCCGAGCTGGAGGAAAGTCCCTTTGAGTGCTGGGAGGGCAGGGAACGCGACGCGACCCAAAGAACACCCACGGGACGCCGGGAAGCAGCACCAAGGCTCATTTCGGGTTGTCCGAGGCGCTCATCCTGCTCCTTCCCTGGTGATTTGCCAAAGCCGTGGTGCTGGAGCCAGAGGGGAAGGAGCTCTTGGCGTGCCAAGGAGACAGTGCCTCTTTTTCTCCTCCTTCTCTTTGCTCCCCTGGAATCCTGCTGAGATTCCCCCATGGATGGTTCCAAAGCTGCCGTTTCCTATTAGAAAGACGCTGTTTTTACTCTCTACCAAAGCTGGCCAGGGCAGGTCAGTAGGACTCCAAATAACCTTGAATTAAGGTCATCAGAGGAGTTACAAAATCCTTAGAGCTCCTTCAGGGAGTGAAGTACCTATTTCCACACAGTAAATATCCCAGCTGTGAGCTGCCTGGCTCCTGCCATGGTTTTGGGATGCTTCCTGCCTTCCAAAGAGTGACCTTGCCTTTTCTGCACCAAATACTGACAAAAAAGAAGCTGAAACATTCTTTTTAAAAAGCGGGAAGTCTCTGGGTTTGGAGCAAGACTTCCCAGGAGGTTTCGATGCCTGAAGATCACTGAGGTTGGGAACGTGCTCAGCTTTTTTTTAATAAATACTGAGCTTTACCTGGACAGAGCTCCAGGTCCCTCAGACGTGGCACCCAGTGACATTTGGGATATTTGGGATGTTCAGGAGACAGAAGTGGAATTGGGACAGAGGAGTCATGGGAGATTTGCGCCCTCCTGGAGCAGCAGCTGGAAGTCAGCCGAGATATTCCAACCAGTGGAACTTAATCCAGGGATTGTAGGTGAAGGAAAAGCCCCTAATATTCCCTGTGAATGTGAGCATGGCAAGCGCTACACAGAATTCCTGCTGTTTTTCTACAAGAGTTCCTTTAAAATGTTTTGTCCTGCATGGACCAAAATGGAGATTTTAAGCCCAAAACCAGCCCCTCTGATTGCAGCTCCGATATTTATTTGGGATATGGATAGAAAAAGCAAACTCGAATTAAATAAAATACTTGTAACAAGAAAAGTTGTCCTCTGAAGAGGAAAATAAACTTGGTCTGGAGAAGAAAATAAACTTTCCCTATAGGAAAACCTGAAATAATGTTCATTTGTATTTATTTTTTAAATGGTTTATTTCAAACTTTCTCTAAAATATAATAAAAATCCCATTTTAGAGAGAGGTGCTGAGTTGAAGGAAAACATTCACTTCATTGGAATTTCAGTTTTTCTCTGTGTAAACTTTGGAAACACCAAATACAGCGGAACTTCAGCCTCCAAGAAATGTAACTCCTGTACTTCAAACACACATTTTAACAGGAATTCTCCTGAAGGACTTTTGTTTAAGCAGAGGATGGCTCTGAATCTGTGTGAACTCCATTAACACTGGAATTAAAATTGGGATAATTGCTCCAGCTGCGGTTTGGGAAGTCCAGCCCTTCCCCAAAGATTATATTTGGGAAAATGCGATGTTTTGGAGACACTTAATTCCATGTCCGGCCTGTTCTGTGAGAATCCCAAAGCGCTGGTGGAGCCTGGGCCTGATGCTATTCAATCCCTGGATTCTCCAGCGTCATTCCCTGAATTGCACCAGGGCATGGAGAGGAAGAACAAGCCCTGGATGCTGCAGAGAAGATTCCTGGTCCACCCAAATCCAGGGACAGGTTGTTCCCTGCCTTGAACTGGGAGAAGTCGGGATAAAAGCCACGGGAAGCAGATCCAAGAGGAAGTTGTCCCTGTTTGCTCCTTTTGTTTCCCTCTCATTGCTCAGTAAAATGTGTTCATTTGTAGGATTCGGCTCCTGACCTCTGGAATGTTTTATGGCCAGAGTGGTTGGGTCCTCACCTCACAATTCCATCGGGATTCTGCCAGAGCTTGGTTGTTTTTCTTGCTGAGTTTGGATTTGCAGAGACCCTGCGTTAGAAACAGGTTAAAGACATTAAAAATCATTTATTAAGATGAGAAAATGAGAAAGACCAAGGATTTAATGAGCCGGGACTACTCTTTATGTTGGGATAATGTCCATAGGGATGAGGAGAGGTTGGGAGCTCACTGGGGAAGACATGGAATGAATCCTCAGCAAGAAATGGCTTTAAAAATGAAACTTCTCCCATTACACACTCAAACCCTTGGCTCCATGGAGAATTTCCAGTTGTATTCCCACATGGTCCAAACCACACACAATATCCTGAATAATTTTATGGTAATTTTCCAAGCTTTGCAGTGAGTCCCAAAACACTTTTCACTGGAATGGTTCAAGTGCAGGACAGGCAATGTGGCTGCTTTAGCACCAAACGTTGGCTGAACTAATCCATGTTCCAGGAGAATCCCGTAATTCCCCAAATCTCCTCCACAGGATTAAGATTTCCCCTCGTGCACCTTTGTATCCTTTTATTTTGTTATGGTGACTTCACTG
Source organism: Callaeas wilsoni (assembly GCA_013398955.1). Lineage (NCBI taxonomy): Eukaryota > Metazoa > Chordata > Aves > Passeriformes > Callaeidae > Callaeas > Callaeas wilsoni. Next base: position 46,122 of record VWPU01013446.1, read on the forward strand.
CATCAAGAAATTCCTCAATCCCATCCCATAATCAGCCACTCTTCCTTATCCAACACTCCTATCCCAAGCTGAACAATGGTATTTGGGGGCTTTTTCAGGTTTTTCAGGGAAATTAAATAGAAAAAAAAAAAAGAGGGATTGTGAAATTATTTCAAGATGAGATGAACAGGGAAAAATAATCTTTAAAAAAAGGAAAAAGAATGTTTGTATTAGTACTAAAAGCAGCTGTCCTTAATTATCCAAAATTAAAACAAAATTAATAGGAAAAGATTAAACAAGACATTGGAAGATGACAAAAAAATCCTTCTTGAACTTTTTGCCTTTTTTTTGCCCCTCAAATATTTGCTTTCATCCCCTGATTAAAGACAAAAAAAAGATATTTTGGAGAGGACAGCGTTTTCCATGAAAAGAATGATGTGGGTTTCACTGAATCTCCCAGACTTCCAAGAACTCCTGGAAGGTTATTCCCAAGCAGTCACTTTTGGAGCTCTCACCTCTGATGCTCCTCTCCTTCCCAGCCTCGTAGCAGCACCAGAGGAGCACTTGCCACAAATTCCTTTTGCTGCTTCCTCCCTCCACCAAGCTTGGAGTTCTACTATTCCCACAAAAGTGCCTTCTGTTGGATTTTCCCAAGCACTGACGAGCTGAAGTGCTGCTGCAAAACGGTCCTTTCCTGACCCAGAAATCCAGAGTCAATAGGATATTTTATGGAATTCTTCAGTGGATAAGGAGAAGAGACACCTGGCCTGGTATTTGTGACTGTGTGGAGAAGATGAACCAGCAGGAAAAGGAACTTTGGGAAAGCTGTGGGTTCAGTGTTTTTTTGGGATTGATCCATGAAAAGAGCTTCTGCCTCAGTGCTGATAGGCGAGGAATTCATGCAGTTGGGGTGGAATAATTATATCCCTCTCTAGTTTGGATTCTCAGGATCCGTTCATCTCAACCTTCAAAAGCATCAAGGAATCATGGAGAAGCAGGAAGTCCTCCAGAACTATCCTTACGCTTCCCAGAGGAACAAGTGCATCTCTCCAGGAATTTATCTGCTGGCCAGACTGAGAGGCACAGATACTTTTCCTGTGCCAGGTGCAAAAGGAATGCTTTGGATCGGGATCCAAGAGACTGGAAAAGGGCTGACTTTAGCTCTCCCATTTGCCCCCCCAAAAAAATCCCAAAACAGTAAAAATCACCCCAGTAAATTTGGAATAAATAGGAAGCAGCAGCAGTGAGCACGACTGTGAAATCTTGTCCAATTCCTCCTTCTCCCTGTCTTATTCCAATTGCGCAGCTCCACTGTGATGACCCTGAAGGCCGGAGTGTTTCCTATCATCCCATTCCCACAGACTGAAGGAAAACCGCCTTCAGGTCCTTTTGCAAAGCCGAGGGAAGGGGAGGAGGGGGTGACAGAGGGCAGATTTCCCACTTCCTGGCCTTGTGCCTTGGCTTGGAAGGGCTGGGATGGCCCCCCAAGTTAGTCCGAGCCTGGAGACGGATCAGGCCGTGCCTGTTGTGAGTGGAACACGTCAAAAGACAAGGGATGCAATCCCAGCCGTGCCGTTCCCAATCCATGTCATCAATTAACTCATTAAAAAGTGAAATTCAGAGAGCAGCGGGAGACATCAAATGAAAAGATTTGCAAACGAGTCCTCCCCGCTGTTCCTTTCAGGGATTTCTGGGAGGTCCTTTTGCCACTGTCTGCCTTTCCCACCATCTCCTGTCACTTCCTGCATGAACTCCGTTCCCTCTGAATCCCAAAGAAAGTCCCTTTTCTCCGTCACTTCTGAGGCTTCATTGTGGCTTTGCTCCCTGCCAGAGGCAAACCTCCGGCTGCCCTCAGGAAATGTCCCAGTCTCTCCTCATTCCCTGGGCTCCTGGCCAGAGGCCTCTCTCCCTCTGGTCGTTCCCATTCTCCAGAAGCTTTTCCCAGCTGATCCAGCTCCGGTACTTTCAGGAAAGAAAATACCACCTTCCACTATCCCAGGTTGCTCCAAACCCCATCCAGCCTGGCTTTGGGCACTTCCAGGGATGGGGAATCCACAGTTTCTCTGGAAATCTGTGCCAGGACCTCACCAGCTTTGGTGAAAATCACAGTTAGGTCTCTCCGGAGTGTCCTCTTCTCCAGGATGAACAATCCTTAACTCCAGCTCTTCAAAGCATCATCCAGAGGAATGTTGAGAGGGAAAATGAGGTGCCCTCATGGCAAGGAGAAAGTGGGCAGAGAGGTACCATGGATGCAAATGGGAAACAGGGAAAAGAAACCTCCAAAGGAATGTTGCAGGGGAAACCCAACCTCTCCCAGTCTCGCTTTCCCCTCACATTTCCACCCGAGGAAGCTGTGGAAGTCTGGCTGTCGGAAGGACTTCGCGCTCCTTTGGAGTAAACACTGGCAATTTGGCAGGAATTAATGATCCCAGAATGGTATCCATGGCATCCCCGGGGCAGGACTGGGAGCTGTTTATGTCTGTTGGCTTGATCATGCCCCGCTTGATGCCAAATCTTTGCCACTGACTGACTCAGGCACTAAAATTCCTTTTTTTTTTTTTTTTCTGCCAGATGTTTTTTATTTGGCACAGAACCTGCCGGGGTGTCTTTCAAACATTCCCGCTCTCCATGATCAGTTCCTAAAGAAAATTCCTTCTGCTCAGTTTTCTCCCTCTAAACCGTCCCAAAATATCCCAGCGTGGTGCGTGGATATCCTGTGGAGAGCAGCCGAAATCTTGGGGATGGTTCTTGTCTTGCCCTGAGCACTTGGAAATGTAGGAAAACAGCCTAAAATCCAAGGGACTGTGTGTGGAATGGAGTGTGAAGGAGCAGGAAGGGCTCTGGTATCCACGTGGAGACACAGGATCACTCTCCCTCCCTGGAGACTCATAAATTAACTGGATAAAAATAAGGATTTACAAGGATCAGCCACCACTTTTTAGATTTATTTTTTCCTGTGCCACACCAGTGGAATCAACAGAGCTGGGATTGAAGAACACTGGGACAAATATATTCCAAGGAATGGGCTCAGAAGACACAAAAAATAAGGGATGGGGGTATTTTTCCATATGGATTGAACATGCATTCCTCTTCCTAGAAGGGAGAAACGCTGGTAATTATTTTCAGGACAAATCTGTCAGCAATAGGGTGGAATTGTTCTTTGAAACCCATGATTGATGATCCAATAAATCTCTATCCCAAGGACTGGGAAAGGCGAGGAAAGATTTGCGGACTAGAGATAGCTCAGACTCATCCACGAGTTATGAACCCTTGCGTGATAATCAGGCTTGGGAATACTTTAAATCCACCAAAATTCCTGGCTGGCAGTGCCACACCTCCCGTGGGGATTGATGGGTCCTCCTCTCCCATTTGGCTCCCCTGATGATTTTCCCAGAGTCGGTCACTGGGTTCAGTGAGCTTAAAGCCTCTCCCCTTCCATGGCTCTGGAATTTCTTCCTGGCACAGAGACAGGATTGCTCTTTGCCAGTGACTCAGAGCTGGCAGGAGGGAAGCGACTTCCTGAAAAACACATTGCACGTGTCCAGCCGGGCAAGTTATCCACGAAAACTTTCGCCGCCGGGCATCAGGGACAGGGTTGGGAATCTAGAAAGGGAAGAGGGAGGTAAATTCCAGATATTACCAGATCTGTTCCTGGAGCTGGCCTTGGTGGAGAAAAAAAAAAAAAAGGAAAAAAACTCCAAATTCTGTTCTCCCACTGACAAAAGGTGGGATAAACAGATGGTGACATGATAAGGAGTGGAAGGAAAAGGTTAGGAGTCGGATTGTGCCGGAAAAACACAAGGATGGCTGCCATCACATCTGGATATGGCTCTGGAAGCGGCAGGGTTATCCATATATTTTAAGGGGGTTGGAGTAGGAAGCATAAGTTGAGGTCAGTCCCCACCATTTCGAGATAACACACTGGGAAAAATCCCTTAAATACCCCCTTAACAAACCCATACATTCCTTAACCAGACATGGAACTCCCTCTTCAGTATTCCCAAATTCTCTGGGAATCTTTTACTTTCTGCATGTGGATATCATCGTCATAAAATTGAAGCTTTCTGCAAAATTTCTGTAAAATTCAAGTTTCTCCATACCCCATTCCTCGGTCTGGTGGATTCCCGATAGAGAGCTGAATTGTGGGATACATGGGATTTATCTTTTAGGATATTTCTGGAATGCTGGAGTCACAGACAGGAGATAGCACAGCCTTCGCTGCTGCTCTTCAAGAGACTTCCTTGAATTTGTCCCATGCCAAGAGGTTTGCTTTCCTCGGCTCCTGCTTGGAATGCAGCTGTCTCCGGAACATTCCTGGGAAAGTACATCTGGATTCCCCATGGAGGTATCCCGAAGCACCACCGTTGGTGTCAAAGACACCATTCCTGACCCAAGTGACCTCTGGAATTGGGCTCACACACTGATGAATACCCACGAGTTGCCTTGCCATGGAAAAAAAACCCCTTTGGATTCTTGCACTTGGCTCATCCCGATCCAGCTCCCTGTTTTGGCAGCGATTCCTGGGTGAAGTTGCCTTGAGGGAATCATTCCACTCCTTCCCTTGGATTCTCCAGCAAGGAAAATCCCAGCCCTCACCCAGAGAAATGTGAACCTTAATGAATGAATGGTCCCAAAGCAGCTTGGCATCCTCACATTCCACAGGCACGGAATGCTATGGATTGTTGGGATGAACGTGCTCCCTCGCCTTCAGTGTGTTCCACAGAGCTGACTGGGGGGGAAATCAAGGAAAATCAAGGAAATCAGGAAAGCAGGTGGGAACAATCTCACTCAGGATGAGGAGACGCTTAATAAAACCATTTAAAAGTGTTGAAAAATATGTTCTTTCTTTTTTTTTTTTTTGTAGGATTTGGTCCTCCTGAAATGGAGGTTTTTAGGAAGCAGCGGAACAGAATTCCAGACTTAGGCTTGGAATTACCCAGCAGTTCACGAGTCAGCGTAAGAGCGTTGAGAAATACAGCACTGACAAGTGCCAAATTCCTAAAAAATCCCCACTCTCTCCAAAATAAGAGGAAGCAAGGGAGGAAGTGAACCTCAGGAAGATGTTTCGGAATCTCTGCGTCTCCCGGGACTCCTCATGGAATGGTGTCTCCTGTCCTCATCCTCTTTCCCTCAGGGATAATCCAACCTGAGGGGGGAAGTTCATGGAGGAAGAAGGAAATGGAAAAATAATTTTTCCATTTAATTTTTCCATTTAATTTTTCCATTTAATTTTCCCAATTTAATTTGCTTCTCTGCTGGGAGAAAGGAAAAATAAAGCACTGCAGCTGTGAGAGACTGGAATCAATCGGGAGACTGGGCTTGGATTTCCTTGGAAAAAGTTGGCAGCTGCTGTTGACTTTCAAGCATTTCAAATGAAGCAGAGGAGGCCAAATTGAATTTGAAATGAAAAATCCCATGAAGGTGCTAAAACCCTGGATTTTATATGGAAAAATGGCACAGGAATGATCCTGCTACAGGTGAATGCAGCATGGAATTCTCTTAGCCATGAGCTTCCCGACCTGCACCCCCTACCTGAGGCTCAAACTCAACGTTTACAGGGATGATCAATAAAACAGGGAAAAGCCCATTTCCAGCACCAAAAACGAGCAGGATAATCTTATGTCCGTAAATCTAAACTCTCTTCCATCCCAACCCAGCAAATTCCCGGTGGGAAACTGCCTGGCTCTGCTCCGCGTCCCACAAAAAAGCAACCAGAGAAATTCCAAATTCCTCCTCCTATCCCAGCAACGGGAGCTGGGATCTCACTCCCACGTCCTTGCTGTTTAAAGCTGTTGTGTGATTCCAACCCATCCAAATCCAGAGCCGGATCAAAATCCACACTCTGGGAATTCATGGGAAGCTCGGCGTTTTCACAGCTCGAGCAATCGATTGGAGTGGAAATGGTTCAACCTCCTCTTCAAAGGCTACAAATTTGGGATTCTCTCCTTCATGGACCTCAAAAATCTAAAATAGTGACATACTTCAAACACAAAAATTTGGAGGAGAAAAGTGACATTTTTTTCCCCAAAATTTGGATGAAATTTGTTTTGATTGCGTCCATTTTGACCATAATTTCTTCTCATTCCGATATTGTATTTTGATTGTTGATTCCAATTCAAAACTCTAAGTTTCAATCAATGGAAATGGAAGTGTTTCGAATAGAATCAAACTTTTTCTAAGGAGGGGAAAAAATTGATCTCTTTGAGCTTGAGTTTTACCCCAAATCAAGCTGGAATGCTAAAGGAATTCTAAAGGAATTCCAAAGGATTGAAATCTTGAGGTGATTTTCTATATCAGCAACAGAATTCTTGGCTTCTATCACTATTTTTTAGGATTTCAAGCACCAAATTCACATTATGAGAGAGCAAAATTCATAATAGTTTCAAGTATATATCATTAAGGATGTAATTTAATGAGATTTATTTCTTCTCTCACATGAAAGCACTTTAACGTTCAATCCCCTCCTAATGAGGAAGGTTAATTTTTAATTCCGATGTCCAACATTTGGTTTTGAGGAGGAAAACGAAAGATTTTGAATCGGCTGCACCAGTTGTCCTTTGTTCAGTCTTTTATCTCTTTTTGAATTAATTAATCTGATTTTAGAGCAGCTAAAAGAAGCAGATGCGTGCAATTATTAATTTTGAAATCGATGTGCAATAAGTTATAGTCCACTTTAAGAATATTTAACATACTGGAGATGGATTTCTGTCTATGAATGTTCCAGACACCAAATAAATTTCCTTTAAAGAAACTAATTTTAAAATTAAATAAAGAAATAATTTAAGAAGGTAAACAAAAATTTAGTCATTTTTATTTTTATTTTCATTTTTAATTTTTTTATTATTATTTTTGTTTTTATTGTCATTTTTAAAATTTTTCATTTCTATTGTAATTTTTATCTAATTTCCATCTTTATTTTTCCCCAGCCTGTGCTATGCACAAGGTCAGCCTAAAGAATGCAAGGCCCGTCTTGACTCAAATCTCTGTTTTCTGGGAAGTCCAATATTAATCCCAGGGATTGTTTGGTTCCATTTCTGACATTTCTTGGCTCTTTCCTATGTGTGATGCCACCACCCTGAGTTATTTTTGGGAATACACGTCCACCTCCACACCCTGCTCCGTGTGAAATATGGGCAGGATTGAACCCTGAGGAGATGATCCGTGAGCTTCCAGCAGGAATGGTTCATTCCTGTGTTCCCATGGGAAAAATTCACCTCACAGCCACGGAAAAGGAGGTGTCCGCTTGTCAAAAGGAACCTCAGCTCTCCTCATAAATCACTGGAGGTCATCCAGCAAAGCCAGTGGGATCCGAAGAGCATCCAAAAGTGGGAATGTCATTTCCTGCTTTAACCGACTGCTGGCTGGGATGAGCCGAGATCTCCCCAGCGTCGGCTCAGGCTGGAGGACACGAGGCCGGATCTAAAGGAGCCTTCGCGCTGCTCAGGAGGTCCGTGAGGGCCAAATGAGGTGTTTTGGAGCCCATGGAATCATGGAAAGGGTTGGAAGGGACCTTCAAGATCGTCTCATTCCAACCCCTGCCACAGGCAGGGACACCTTTCCTGGCTGCTCCAAGCCCTGTCCAACCTGGGCTTGACATCAAATGGAAAAAAAAAAATTAAATCCAAGGAATGAGTGCCTTATCTCACTTATAAACCTAAATTTACTGTTCTATTCCCAAACCTCACAATGAGGGATCATTTTTCCTCCATTTTATCCAATCTACTGGAAAACATCAACATTTGTCACCTTCACCTGCCCAAAATTGCACCAAGCAGCCAGAGCTGCAGCTCCTCTGTGCACAATGAAATCCAGGGGTTGCTGCCAGCTTTTCCCTGTCCTCATCGATCCAGCAGGAAACTTTTCCAGTGGGAATCAAGTTTGGGCAGGTATGAGCCCTCCTGAAAACCTCATCCACTTTCCTGGGTCTTCCAAGTGAAATCCTGTGCGGAAAATCCCGCTATGAAAAGCCAGTGTCCGAAACGGAGACAGAGGAATCCTGCAAATTTATTTGAATAAAGGGAGCGAGGCCACTGGGGGTTTTCTCTCTCGAGGTTTTGGAGGGCGCAGCCTCGTTCTGACAGGGAAAATATCTTCCCAAACAATTCCATGGGTGAGGGGACGGCTGTTAACGCCTTTGAGACCGGGCTTAATGTCTCTATTAATTTCAAGCAGCAGCTTTGTTGCAGAGCCCGGACAGTCTGACTCCTGAAACAGCGAAATGGGGCTGCACGAGCAGGAGTTTCTAAACTTTGGGGGAAAAGGACAGGTTCAAGGAGGGATACGGGGTAGGCGGTTTGGGAAGGCTGCACCTTCCTGGTACCTCAGCAAAGGGGGAAGGAGGAGGGCAACGTGCGGCCGGGAGTTTGGGATAAAAGGAGGCCGCGCCCTTCGAAACCTCGAGAGAGAAAACCCCGCGGGCGTGTCCCCCAGTGGCCTCTCTCCGTTTATTCGAATGAAGTTGCAGGACTCCTCTGTCTCCTTTATGGACACCGCCTTTACCCAGCAGGATTTTCCGCACACTTTTATCCCAAACTCCCAGCTGCGCGTTGCCCTCTCCCTTGCCCCATGGGCTGAGGCACCAGGAAGGTGCAGCATTCCCGAACCGCCTGCCCCATATTCCCCCTAAACCTGTCATTTTCCCCCAAAGTTCAGAACCCCAGCCTTGCGCGGCCCCATTTCGCTGTTTCGGGAGCCGAACCGTCCGGGCTCTGGAACAAACCCGCGGCTGGCAGTGGGGACAGAGGTTAAGCCCCTCTCAAAGCCCATCCCCTCACCCATGGAATTGTTTGTAAGGACACCAGCGCGCATCTTCCCTATCACTCCCAAAATCCCCGCCCAGGTAGGTGGGTGAGCGGGGGTCACATCACACAAGGGAGTCACTCCCAGTCCTCCCAGTGCATGGATTTGCTGTGCATCCAAATAATCCCATTTCAGGTGATTTCTGCACCTTGGATGAAACAGATTCCATCCACAGTGGCCTTAAATCAGGATAAATCCATGAAAACGCTGTGAACGCTGTAGGAATAAAAAAGGACATCACAAAATTAACCCAGCTGCCAGCAATGTTGGCAGAGTCCGAAATCGAATTGCTGCTGTTTAATTTATACTTTAAACTGTTTCCTAAATTAAGACTGGGAAGGGAGATTAAAAATTAAAACAGTTTTCAACACTGAAATGAGAAAAAAATTTAAATTATGATCCATTTTTTTTTTTTCTAAAATAGCACTTCAAGGAGTAAGAAGCAAATTGGTTAAAATTCAGGTGCCAAAAGCACAGGAGAACCCAGTAACTGTGAGAATTAATAAAATCTCCGTGAGGTTTTTGCTTTTTTCCAATCAGATAAAAGTGGGAACACGCAGAGGGAAAATCTGAGCCCTCATGTACAACTTTGTCACTTCTCCAAAGTGTCACCACAGAGATCCTACAAAACCAACACTCATGGAAGTGAGGATGAACGTCTGAGTCAGTGCTTCAGAGCCAGGACATGGGGAGTGTCTGCCAGGATCAAATCCCTGTCTCTGGAGTCTGGAAAAGAAGGGAAAAAAATTGTGGGCATGCTGGAATCAGCCTCTTCCCTTCTGAAATGGGATTCACTTCGAAAATGGAATATAGACCTGGATCAATCCACCTGTTTCCTGGAGATGCCACTTTCTCCAGTGAAACGGTTTAATTTGTAATTATGAGGCCTAGGAAAACGGAGGGAATTTTGTCTCAGCCCCTTTGGAGCCGAAGGAAGAAGGTGAGATGTGTGGATGAATTGCTAAGCTGGGGTTTGGGATTCTTGGCATTTTCCATGGGCACCCCCAGAGTCTTAATTCCAAGGAAATCTCATCTTCAGCACTTCTGAAACTCTGCCTACACCGTGTGACACATCCGGAAGACAAATTGAATGGCTGGACCAAATCCCAGCACAAATCCCAGTTTTTATCTGGCATCTGTTTCTGGGTTTGCTCCTTGCCTAAGGTCATACCAGCCCAAATTAATTCCGTTGAAACCTTCAGAAATCATCGGAGCTCCTGTTTATTTCTGTCTGAAAACAGCATCCAAAGTCATGGATGTAGAATTTTAAGGCTTTGGGATCATCAAGTCCAACCATCAACCCAAACATATCTGGATAAGACAGAACCATCCCTACATCCCTGAGCAATCCAACCTTTGCTGTCTTGCCTCATCTGGTGTTTCAGAACCATCCCTACATCCCTGAGCAATCCAACCTTTGCTGTCTTGCCTCATCTGGTGTTTCAGAACCATCCCTACATCCCTGAGAAATCCAACCTTTGCTTTGTTACCTCATCTGGTATTTCAGAACTGTTGATTTATCCCAAAAAATCCCCATCATTTTGGGAAAATTTCATTGCAAAAAGAGGACGATGCCCTAAAAGGGAGATGGAATTTTCCATTTACCTGGAAATATCACCCAAGCTTGTACAGGAATGCGCAAACGATCCCGCCAGAGAACACACACAGCTCTTCCCACACCCAGCGCTGCCGCTATCCGTCTTTTCCTGGACATGTTTTCAGACCGGAGCCTCTGAAGATCCCAACCTGTGCCGACCTCCAGGGATTACTCATGGAGCTGTCACAATTCCAGGGAAACAAACACATCTTAAAACCAGCTCAGAGCCCAGATCAACCCTTCATCTTAAGATTCACATCCATAAATTTCAGCCTGTCGCGGACATCTGGAACTTTTGGTTGCGTCCCTGCCTTTTGTTTTTCTATATTTATGGAATGTACGGAGTTCATTTTTCCTGTGCATGGTGACCACAGGGCGTTTTCTCTCTTTGGGAGCGAGATCCCAGCTGGACACGCTGCAGCCAGGACAACTCCTTTGCCTGTTGGATTTGTGAGCCATTCCCTGAAGTTTTCCATCCCCAGATATCTCATCCCAGACAGGATTTCACCTGAAAGGAGAGTTTAGTAGCACCGGCAATTAATAATCAAACTGAGGACAATTCCCAGTAGCTCCTTGTCTGAAATCCTATAAACCATTGGAAAAAAGTGTCTGTTTATCAACTTTAAAGCAGGGCCTCAGCACTGAAGGAGCTACATTTAAAATTTACGTTTATTGACCTAATTAATCTTGTGTTTATTAATTAAATAAACACAAGCCTTGTTCCAGAGTTATCTGAAAATTTTAGGAGTCTTCCCACTGATTTCGACAGATTTGGGTCTTGCTCTAGAACAGCTGTGTATCCAGTGAAATTGTGGTATTATTTAATGAATATTAAATATTCTTTAATGAACTTATTAAAATTTAACACATTTGGTTACCATGGCCTGCATTATTCTCTAGTTCTTGTTGTCATCATTAATGGGATTTTGTAACAACAAACTTGAGTTTTACTGATGAACTTCTGAGCTCAAGAAGCTCCTTTCCTTGTAGATCCACAGTTCTTCCCTCTACTTTTTTGATCCTTAATCCTCTGCCCAAAGTGATGATTTTTTGTAGTTTCTTCTGTTTATTTTCTGGCTCTTTGCTCCCCCCATTTCTCTCTCTAGCAGTGACTTGATCTAAAATTTAATTTAGTCATTAGTTAATTTTCTCTCTCAATCAAGTGTTTATTTTTATTACACCAGGCTGTAAATAAAGGTCAAGAAGGGAACACATTCATAATTAGGCTGTTCTTCAACCTAGCATGGAGGGAAATTTTGGGAATTAGGTGCAGCTCTCCATGGTGTTGCTGTGGCAAAGCTGGGAATGTTGCAAAGGAATCACAGCAAAACTTTTAGGAAAAAAACCCAATTAAACAAGGAACCATCTTGTCTGATTAAAAGGATTATCCCATCCTTGTTTCACCAGGATGCTGATTTTGACAATTCCCATGTTCTGATTTGGGTTGAGCCACCAAAAATAAAGGATTTGAGTGCTGATGTTTGTCTGATAACACCTGAACCAACTTCCTGATGTTCGTCCGTCCTCATTCCAGAGGGTGTGGAAATCCGCAGTGAGCGCTAATTTCCTTTTTTATTATTATTTTTTATTATTATTATTATTTTTTGGATGTGTCTGCATCAAACAAGGACTAAAATAGTGAAACCCACACATATGCTGGGTGGGGGGGGAAGCAGGAGAGAGCCTGAGCACGGATGGGAGTAAATCCCTCAGAAAAGCCAAGCCAGGATTTTGGAATAAGTAAAAAACCTCTTGTAGCTCCTGGAAAACACAAGTTTTATCATCCAGAACCAGCTCTTTGCCCATTTTTTCCAAACAAGAAGAGTTGCCCCTAGGAAAATACCTGCATCCATCAAAAACTTCCATCTCCTACCTGGCTCAACCCGCAAAAATCTTTTTTTTGTTTTCTGTTTTCCCTCATCTCTTGGGTCCCGTGGGACAATCCCTGGGAATGAATCGCCGCCGCTCTCAGTAATCCCAGCGTTGTTCCTGGAATTGTTTCCCGGTGCCTGCTGTCATTTGACACCGATGGTATCACGCTGTAATTACCGGCAGCTGAGGGCAGGAGCGAGCGATGCAATCCCAACAGAGCTTTCCAACTCCTTAAAGGGAAAAAAAAAAACCCCAAACAACCCAGAATCACAACTTTCTCAGAGTTATTAGCAGGTATTTTATTAATGAAACAATTAATGATGGCATCACACCACAGACGGAGTGTTTAACACTCATCCTGATGGGGAAAAAAATCCAATATAAAATAGGGAAAATGTTATTTCCAGGCAAAAAGGGGGAATGTTGCTTGAGATCACACAAGATGTTTGTAAAAAGATGGAAAACGGATAACACCAAGATTGTGGTATTGATCCCTGTCTGGCCCATGCATTAAATTTGGACTCGATGATCCTACTGGATTCCTTTCAGCTTGGAATGTCCTGATGTGATTCATCCCAGCGTACTTGGCTATTCCACATATCCTGATGTGATTTCTGTGACTGAATTTACAGTGGATTCATTTTTAGTGCTTAAAGCCCACACTCAGTTTCAGTTTGATCTTTGCGGTGTTTTTTGTTTTGTTTTGTTTTGTTTTTTTAATTTGGTTTTAAACTCTGAAGAGTGTGGGCTTCACTTCTATTGCACAGAGCCCTTGCGGGTAATCCGTGGGACATCGGGCATCTCCAAATGCCAGGCTGAAAAAGTGGGATTTCCCACTTCGCACCTGCTGATCCCCAGGGAATTCTCCGGCTTTCATTCCATTTCAGTAGCACCCTTAAAAATAGAGCTTGTGGGAAGCGTGGAAGTATTTGTGGAGGTAAGGCCGAGCTTTGGGAGCGCTGGCAGAGGCCAGGCAGAGGTGACCACGGCAGCCCGGCAGGAAGTCGTAGCTAAGCCGGCCCCAGTTCCCACCTGTTCCCTGCAGTCCTTTCACGGCCGCTAATAATAAAGGGTTTGCGTTTCCCCGGAGCCCTTCATCCCTCGTGATCCCAAAGCACTCCGCAAATGACACCTCCAAAGGTCACATCCACGGGGGCTGGAATCCAGCCTGGCCCGGCCACAACAACGGGAAGGGAGGAGAGGCATGTCCAAGGACGACGGGGTGAATTCCCACTTGTGCGAGATGTGCTTTTCAAGGTCCATCCGCGGCAGTCGGGAGCTGGGCTTGTGAAGCAGTCCAGGGTGTTACGGGGTGCTAATAATCCTTGGATTGAAGCCTTGGAAGGAGGAAAAGAGGTGGGAAAAAAGGGAGAAAAAGGTTAACAGGACTAACGACAGCACTTCGATTCACTGCCGTGGTTCCAGAGAGGCTGCACAGTTTCAATCTGGTGCTCAGCCTGTTAATCCATCCCCTCTAGTGCCCTTTCCCCGGATTAGTTGTGCTGTTTATCCATTGTTTCAAGGCAATGAAATGACTCACACCGAGCCTGTTCCCAGGAAATCTTGCCGGGTGAGGGAGGGTGACATTTACTGGGGGACCTATTAACTGGAGTCCGCCCTAATAACACAAACAAAACAGAAATCTCGGGTCCTGCGTGGCCCAAGCTTTATCCTTCCATCTCCGGGAAGCACCGTGTGCCTGTTCCACTGGGCAACCCCAAACAATCCCCTCTCACAGCTCCTTCAATCAAGGAAAGGCCAAAGGGTTCCCAAAATGGAATATTCAATAGCTCTGGGAGGGGTCACGGAGAGGGAAACTCATTTTCCCAGGAGATAAAGCCAAGCATTCGTCCCTTAGGAAGCCACTGCACCTTTGCAGGTTGGGAAGAACTCCGTGGGAAGGCAGGGAAGGGATTCACAAACCCTGCTGCTCCCTTCCTGTGTCTCCTGTGCCAGGAGCGAGCCCCAGGGTGGTATCAGGTGGTGGCAGCTGGAGATCCATCAAATACTGGCCCAAGGTGCAGAGGTGCTCTTAGGTCTGCTGCCTCTCCTCCCTTTTCTGAGTCCAGGAGAATTTATTTCCCAGGATTTACAGGTGAAAACAGTGGAAAAAAGGGGCAGTCACTGTTCTGTGCCAGAATTAAAGCGGATCCAAGGAATATTCCTTTGGATGTGACTCGTTCGCTTCGGTACGAGTGCTCAGTGCTACACATCCATCCCTGAGTGCTGGAGAGCCCTTGTTCCTTCCTGTTTATCCTTTCAGACAGGAATGCGGGGACGTGGAAGCTGGTCCAGAGGGAGGCCAGAGGGATGGAACACCTCTCCTAAGAGGAAAGACTGGGAAGTTGTTCAGTCTGGGGAATTCTCCAGGGACAACTTCTTGCTGCCTTTCAGAGTTTAAAGGGAGCCCAAAGAAACGCAGGACAAACTTCTTAACCAGGATCTGTCACAGCAGGATAAGAAGTGATGGTTTCAAACTAAAAAAAAAAGACAGAATTAAATTAATTTGTATTGGGAAATATTTTTTTATGTTGAGTGTGGTGAAACACTGGCACAGGTTTCCCAGAGAGCTGGCGGGTGCCCCATTCCTGGGAATATTCAAGGTCCCTTCCAAGCCAAAGTACTCCATGATTCCGTGATCCATTGTTCTGCCAGTCGTGTGGTCATCCTTGTTTGACTTGGGAATTTGCTGTTTTCATTATTCTCCCTGCCTTGTTTTCCTGCATTCCTATTGAGGGGTTCTGTCCAGATTTTAGGTTTTCCTACACCAGGAGCAGATGCAACTTTATTATTATGTGTTAAATTATTTATATATAATAGGGAACAGCATGAATGGAGCCAATTTTAATAATTAGAGGCTAAAATAACTCGGGGCATGGAAGGTTGGGATGGAAGAACCCATAAATCCAATAACCTATATAGGGTAGAAGGCCTCCCTTTAGGGCTTTCCAGTCAGGATTTTGAGCCTTAGTTTGGGTGTATTTGGTGTAAAGATTTTCAGGCCAAGGACTTGGTTTTAATGTGTATAATTTTCTGCCTTGTACAATGGAATCTTCAGGATTTCATCTCCCACCTTTTTTTTTTTTAAAGCCTAGTAACTTACTGGAATCTTCTTCCAAGGAGGAAATCTAAATCATAGAATCAGAATGATTTTATGATTGCAGAACCCCAGACTGATTTGGTTTGGAAAGGGCCTTAAAGCTCATCCCGTTCCCCCCTGCCATGGGCAGGGACACCTTCCCCTATCCCAGGTTGCTCCAAGCTCCATCCACCCAGTGAAGACCAGGAATTACAGATATCACAATTTTGGCCCTTTGACCAAGTTCTTTTAAATTTCCACCTTAGCCAATGCTGAAGATCAGCTAGAGATTAATTGTAACTAAAAGCTCAGGGCAGCAGAAAGTCCAGTCTTTTTTTTTCCTATATCAGTTGAAATATTTGGGTTGTCCCAGATGCCACCAAAACACAGGATTGGAAGCAAAGGGAATGTGGCTGACAAGGAATGTGGTTGTACAGAAATATGGAGAGCAAGATAGACGGAGAGAGCCAAAAATTAAAGCAGGGAAGGACTCCCAGAGTGTTGGAGAAGGCTTAGAACAATCACTTTTGCCACTGTAGGGGAAAAGAAATAGAAAATAAAGGAATAATAATTTTAAAAAGCCCCCCTCTGCCTGGTAGGGAATTACAAAACATACCGATGCTGAAAGCCAACCTCCAGATCCAATTCCACTTGTCTTCGCAGCCAAAACCACAGGGGAACAAATAAAATCCCTCTCCCAAAGCCAAAGGCTTCTTTTAGGGATCCGTCAGATCTTTGGGAGTGGTCTGTGTCCCACCTCTGTAATGTGCTGGTGTCCCTGCTCCAGCCCCGTGTCCTCACCTGATTCCTGAGCTCCAAATGCACCTGAGGAGAGACGGACGAGTGAAAATGAGGGAATTCGTCCCAGACAGAAGTGGGCAGAGGATAACAATCTTTCTGGAATGAAAACGAGACATTTTCTGTGGTCAGCAAAACCTCTGCGATGGCTGGGACTGCTCTGAATCCATCACGGCCCAGCAAGGGGAAAAAAAGGGATGAACCTTTATGGATAAAACCCCTTCCTTTCAAGCAGCGGTTCCCAAAGTGCCAGAGGTGCTTCCCTACACCTCCTGACGGAGCAGCCCGGGGATTGTGAGGTGCACGTGTCTGTTCCGGGAGGTGCAGGGGTCATTGCAGCAACAGGGACGGAGAAAAGATCCATGAGATCTGCTGGATTCCACAGGAGGAAAGGGACAACTCCCCTCCTGGGAGGTGAGGAACTCGAGCGTGGATCACTGGAGCTGATCCCCCAGGAATCCCTTTGCACACGGATATTTGGGAAGGGCTCAGTCATGCAAGCACCTTTGTTTGTGGCACTTTGGGTGCATCCCTGCCTCATCTGTGGGCGTCTGCCGCAGGAAAGGCCCGGATCTCCTCCGTGTCCTCCATCTGGCAGATGTCCTGCATTCCCAGGGGATCTCCAGGAGTACGGGATGCCAGTGTTTGTGCAGGCGAATCATCCCTTTGGGGAGCAGTCCGTCTTCCTCCCTCAGAGGTACGCAGGGGCTCATCCAGCTGCCTAAGCACGAGTCTCTGCTGGAATTTGAGCTGTCCGAAACGATCCCATTTTGCCTCCAGCTGCAGCTCCAGCAAGGCACAGGCCCCTCGCAGTTGTGGTGTCACATCTGGCAGAGCTGTGCAGATGTGCCAGAGCCCTCCAACATCTCACTTGGCTCGAGGTGCCTGGAGGTGTGCAGCTAAACTGAGCTTAAAATTCCTTCTTTGCAAATGTTTAATCTGTCCTCAGCCCAGGGCCTGGAGCTGCAGGAGTGGGGGTCGAAGTTAAACCCCCTCCTGCTGGTACCTGTGCTTGGCCTCCAAGGAAGAGGATTTATCTCCCAGGATTCCAGGGTAGTGTCCAGTTCGCTGAGTGTCCTAAATTTGGGTTCGACATGTGGGAATCTCCTCATGGCAGCTGGAATCAGTGCAGCTCTAATCGCCTGAAATTTGGGATCTGGTTCCGGGCCAAATCAACTCCAAGACACCCAAATGAGGCTGAATGTGACACAGGAGCTTTGGGAGACCTGGAGTAGAGGAGGTTCCAGGGAGAAGTTAGAGCCACTTCCAGGGCCTAAAGGGGCGCCAGGAGAGCTGGAGAGGGACTGGGGACAAGGGATGGAGGGACAGGACACAGGGAATGGCTTCCCACTGCCAGAGGGCAGGGACAGGTGAGATATTGGGAAGGAATTCCTGGCTGGGAGGGTGGGGAGGGGCCAGGATGGAATTCCCAGCAAGCTGTGGCTGCGCCTGGATCCCTGGAAGTGCCCAAGGCCAGGTTGGATGGGGCTTGGAGCAGCCTGGGACAGTGGAAGGTGTCCCTGGGATAGTGGATAGGTGGCAGTGGGGGAATTAAATGACCTCTATATCCCTTCCAAGCCAATCCATTCCACGATTCCATGAATGGTCTGAAGGCTCCTGGCATCAGGTAGGATCTGTCAGAACTGATATAATTCCAAAGCCATTCCAGGATGGCTTGGACAGCCCTGAGAAATGGTTCCTTCACCTCCTTCACTGGAAGGGACTGGAGGGGTCCAGATGGACCCTTTGGCAGAGCTGTCATCAGGTGGATCCCACTTGGTGACCTGGTTTGGGACACGAATGTGGAGGCCTGGAAAAAGCTGTGACACCATGGAAGTGGGAATTTGAGGTGCAGCTGACCGAGGTCACACCAGGACGGCCGTTCCCTAAAAGCCATGGATGGAATGGCCAGGGCTTGGCATTTGGGTGGCAAAGGGAAGGAGCTGGCTGCTCCCCACCTGAAATGTAAAAGGAACAAATCCATCGCCTGAGGAACTTCACGAGCAATTTGCCAAAACAAACAAACGCCGAGCCACGGCTTTTTCTTCTCCCTTCTCCTTAATGCTGTAGGAAGCAAGGCAGGAATACATTTCAGTTGCCATTTAGGGGGTAAATGTGTAGAATTTTACTTTCGGTTTACAACTGGGAGATATTTCAAGCCAGGGAACACCAGTTTGGACTATCCTAAGCCACATCAGGCCTCTAAATAAAATGCTTTTTAAAATTTTTGCCGCTTTGCTTTGCCCTATACCTCTAATCAGGAGGAGGAATTTATTTCCCGTAGGTCCTGTACAAATCCTGAGATATTTTTGTGCTCCTCCTTCTGAGCTCCCAGGCCGATAAATCGTTATCTGATATAAATTTAGATGCCTGAGTGTGATTTCTGTCCCTGCCACTCAATCACTTAAAGATCAGGAGGAAAAGCTCCATTGAACCTTCCACATGCACAGTCATGTCAGGTTTTGCATTTATTCCTCTCATTCCTTTTTTCTAATGACTGGAAAGGATGATTTGATTAAGGCGACCTCTAATTAAGCGAACATCCAGCTGGAGCCAGGGCGTCTCACACATGAAAAGGAACTAAGAAAGTTGGGATAAATTGTCCCTCAGTTCTTCTTGAGTCGTGTTAAACAATCCTGTCTTGTCATAGTAATAATAATAATAATAATAATAATAATAATAATACTAGTAAAAAAGTCATGTCAGGATTTGGCTTCATGC
Source organism: Callaeas wilsoni (assembly GCA_013398955.1). Taxonomy (NCBI): domain Eukaryota; kingdom Metazoa; phylum Chordata; class Aves; order Passeriformes; family Callaeidae; genus Callaeas; species Callaeas wilsoni. Next base: position 64,967 of record VWPU01013446.1, read on the forward strand.
TTCAACAGAGGAGTTTTTCCAGAATATTCTTTTCCTATAGACCCAGGCAGAGGACTCCAATCCCAGAGTTGCCAGCACTGCATCCTACAAGTTTTCCTCAGCGGCTTCCCAGTCTCGACCAGACAAATCTCTCACTGTGTGAGAACTGATGAAACTCCACCCAGCTGTGGGAAGTTACGCCAGAATCCTTGGATTAAAAGGAGCCAGTTTTTAGGGATGCACTGATGAACAAATGTCTTTAAAGGCTGGTGGGGTTGTGAAGTTAAATATCACTCATCCTCTTGGTTTTGGCCAAAACACCCCTCCTTTGGTGGAGAGGCACCAGCAGCTCCCCCACTCCGTGCCGTGGGCACGTTCTGGCGCCAGTAACACGAGCCAGGGAGCTGGCATCCCATTCCCACATCCCAGGGATTCATTTGGCTGCTGCCAGAGGGGAAGCAGCCTGACAGACATGAAAGGCTGAATCAGGAGCTCTGTGCCGTGTGCTGAAGGAGAAAACTCAGTGATGTGACAAGGGAAGAAGTTCTGCAGAGCTGCATCCCTTTCCCTGAGGGAGAAAGGAGCTCTGGCTTTTTTCTCCCAAACTTTGACAGAAAGGGAAGGTTTGGAGGGAGAGAAGGTCTGGAGAGAGAGAAGGTCTGGAGAAAGAGAAGGTCTGGAGAAAGAGAAGGTCTATCTGCAGTGACAGACAGAGTCTGAGAGGAGCAAAAGGTGCCCAAGCAACTCTTTTCCTCTCAGAACAAATAAGGATTTTCAAAATCACGAGGTCCCAGAATGGTTTGGGTTGGAAGGGACCTTAAAGCTCATCAGCCCCTGCCGTGGGCAGGGACACCTTCCACTGTCCCAGGGTGCTCCGAGCCCCGTCCAACCTGGCCTTGGACACTCCCAGGGATGGGGAATCTGCAACTTTTTATTTGCACAGAAATTCCAGAATCCACGTGGGTGCCTGTGTTTTTGTGCGAGGAAGGAGGAAAAGTGATCAGGACAGGAGCCGAGGGGAGAAGGAGATGGGGGCAGATGGAATGGCTTTGGCCCACGGAAAATCTAAAGGATCCCTTGCCCACACTGCAGCATTCCTTCCTGAAACGTGGCCAAGCAGCCCAGGAGGGTGGGATAATTGAAAAGCAAGAGTGGGATGGGCTTTAGATGGGGTTTTAATCTTTCCACAAAAACTCATAAAGCCTGAATGGCCCTCCCGAGGCCCCATTTTATTGCCACAAATTCCCATTACGTCCCTGGGAGAAGTAGCTCACACATTAAAGCTCCCTGTGAGTCCAAGGAAAAACAAATTCCTTCAGCCACCTCCTCAGAGCTGCCAGAAACCCTTATTTCCCCAGCAACTCCCATTTTTCCTTCTCCAGGCCAGAGCACTTCATTTGCCAGGAGAGCCAGTGGCTCCACCAAAACTGAGAGTGGGATTTGTGACCTCCTTCCTGCAGCCTTTAGGGTTAATAACGATACATAACATGTAATTCCTTACGTAAATTCCCATTTTCTGAAGTTTTCAAGTCCTTTGGATGCAAATCTTCACAAAATGATTTGATTTCCCTACTAAAATAGAATTATAAGGTTGGAAAAGTCCTCCAGGGTCATCCATTCCAAGCTCCAGCCAAATTCCACCGTGCCCAGTAAACCACACCCCAGAGCGAAATGCTGATATTTCAGCCCGCTGCCCACTCCTCCTTCCTCTGGGATAAAGAAATTGTGGATATCTGAACCCTCGGGATTAATTTTTGCATTTATTTCTCTCATTCCTTTTTTCTAATGACTGGAAAGGATGATTTGATTAAGGCGACCTCTAATTAAGCGAACATCCAGCTGGAGCCAGGGCGTCTCACACATGAAAAGGAACTAAGAAAGTTGGGATAAATTGTCCCTCAGTTCTTCTTGAGTCGTGTTAAACAATCCTGTCTTGTAGTAGTAATAATAGTAATAATAATAATAGTAATCATAATAATAGTAATCATAATATTAATAATAATAGTAAAAAATTGCTATGGAGGTGTGACTTGAATATGAAAAATCACATTCCAAATACACTTAAAAAGGGTCTGGCAGCTTGGTGGCTCCCGGAACTCTTTTCTCACTAGGAAATCCATGTTTGCTGCCCATCTGCAGATCCCAGGAAAATCTTCCTGCATAATCACGGACCACTGGGAATATTTGGGATGCTCTTCATTGCCACTCACTGCATACATGTTAAATTCTCAGTGGATAAACAGAACAGAGGTGACTTTCCCCAGCAGGAGTTTTTGATACCTGGAAGTCAAGATGGAAATTTAAGTGGTTGTTCCTTTTATCAGATAAGATCCGCATTACCAGTGTGAGTGTTGGTGTTAATGTCCAGGGAATCATGGAATTCCGCAATGGTTTGGGTTAGGAGGGACCTTAAAGCTCATCCCATTCCACCCCCAGGGACACCTCCCACTATCCCAGGGTGCTCCAAGCCCCAATGTCCAACCTGGCCTTGGATAATTCCAGGGATTCAGGGGCAGCCACAGCTTCTCTGGACACCGTGTGCCAGGGCCTCCCCACCCTCCCAGCCAGGAATTCCTTCCCGATATCCTATATAAGCCTGCCCTCCCACAGTCTAAAGCCCATTCCCCTTGTCCTGTCCCTCCATGTCCTTGGGAAAAGTCCCTTTCCAGCTTCCCGGGGGAGTGACAGCACAAGTCAGCTCCATTTGGGCCACTGAGCCAAAGCCGTGATTTCCTTGGAGCTCTAATCCAAGTATGGATTCCCTTGGTAGCTGCAGATCCCTAGGGCCAGTGAGAAGATTCCCAGATATCCATAGGGGGATTCCCAGATATCCATAGGACTTATGCAACTAAGGATTTTTGGGAGAAGGGGATTCCTGGACATCCATGGGATTTACACAGAAAAGGATTTTTGGAAGAACAAGGATTCCCAGACATCCATGGGATTTATATGGAACAGGACCCTTGGGAGAACAGGGATTCCCAGACATCCATGGGATTTACATGGAAAAGGATTTTTGGGAGAACAGGGACTCCCAGATATCCATGGGATGTATATGGAAAAGGACCCTTGGAAGAACAGGGATTCCCAGATATCCATGGGATTTATATGGAAAAGGACCCTTGGGAGAACAGGGATTCCCAGACATCCATGGGATTTATATGGAAAAGGACCCTTGGGAGAACAGGGATTCCCAGGTATCCATGGGATTTACAGGACAAAGGAATTTTGGGCAGATTGGAGTAACAGCTGAAGGCCAGGTGAAATCCCCCAGGCCATCCACATGCAAATCCCAAAATTCGGCTTTCTTTACCTCTGAGCGGAATTCCTGTCTGGAGCTGGAGCTAATCCTACCCCATATGAAGCATAAAAAATCCAATCCTTCCAAGTATTCCTGGTCCAATCAGACCTGGGATCTATTCTTAGCCTGGCCTTTGAGCAAATTGCTCTGGTTTTATTCAGGTTTATCGATAATCTGGGCCCCCCGCGAGCGAGACGAATTCGACTCAAAGACCTTTGCAATTTGCAAAGGTCATCTTTAATCTGGACTTGATAAATCCACATTTTCGAGTAGGCACATTCCTAATATTATCAGGGAAGGAAGGAGAAAATAGGATAAGAAAGAGAAATGACCCAGCAGAGCTCAGGAAAACAGGTGGAGAGGGGCCAAATCCATTTTCATGGGAATGTCGGGCAAAGAGCCAGGGATAGAAGGGATGGAAGGGCAGCCTGGGAAAGTGAAGAGACGATCCGTGGTACAGGGACAACATTCCACTGGGATATGGGGACATCAGCTTCCTGCCAGCCCAGGGAATGTGGGCAAAGGGCTTTAGAAGCTGCTGATTTGGAACAGGGAAGGGCAGGGAGAAGAGAGGAATCATATGAGGCTTAAGTGATATTGGAGATTTCTGGGATTAAAAAATAACGCTCAGAGTTCTTGCATTCCAAAAAAAAACAAAGACAAAAACAAAAAAGCCAGGGATTGGTGATTGGTGAAATCAGGTTTGGGTACACAGCTATAAATTGCCCCAAAAATCAATTAAAATGGTCAAATAATTCAAGGCAGTTTCTTTTCCCTTTCATCATCATGTCAAAATCATCAATCCCATGCACAATCCCTTTGGGATGGTTTTCACCATTAATTTTTCAACCCAAAGAAACTGAGGGAAACAACAAACCTGGAACCGGGGAATCTGATTTGATGGCCGCAACCTCAGATCCACCAAACTCCGTTTTAGTCGCTGAGGAAACTTTGGATTTGCTGAAAAAGCCCTTTGACTTCGGGCTTCATCATCTGTTTGTTATTTGAGGAATGGGTTCTCAGCAGGAGGAAAAGTGCAAGTGTTTTCCCTCTGGGATTGATGCCTTTCCCTTCCAGTGAGCAGACTTTTTTTTTTTAAAGGCCAGGGAAAAATAAACAGAAGGGAAACCCGACACCACATCCCTAATCCAGAGACAGTGGCACTGAAAGAAAATAAACCCAGCTCCCTGCCCACTAAGGATGGGATAAGAGACCTTGGCCTTCAGCTTCACTCAGGGAAAGTCCGTCTGGAAAATGGGAGCGAGGGATGGAATTTTGTAATGGAATTTTTTAATGATAAAAGTAATGAAAGAGTGGAGTGGATGTGGGTATTTATTGACTTGCTGGTGTTAAGTTAGCTGTTCCCTTCTCGGGAGACAAAGGGAATGTCGAGATTGCCCCTGATCCCCGTTTTTTGGGATATTTTAATTTGCATTTTATCCCAGGAGAAGATCAGGAGAGCAAATTCTGCCTCAAGCCCAGCCCTTTGCTGGAGGTCACACTTCCAAAAGCAGCTCTAAAAGAGATGTCACCAACAAAAGGCCTTTGCCACTGGAATTCCTGGGAGACTTTCAGAGCTTGGAGGGCTTTCCAAAGGGATTTGGAAGTGATCCGGAAAGAAATTGCCGCTTAATTTAGGAGGATGACATCATTAATGACAGAATGTGTCACAAAAAGCAGGAGGAGGATGTTGCAAAACCTTCTGGCCTTAAACTGAGTCGGTATGTTGGAAATTATATAATTTTCTAATTAATTTTAAATTATTTTAAAATAATCATTACCAGGATATTAATTAGAAGCAATGTGTTAGTCTTAAATCACTTTTAGCCACGTAGCTGAGTATTTTTGCACAGATTTTATCAGGAAAATCACTGAAAATTCAAGTTTTTCTAAACAAACCCCGAGGTGCTTCAATCAGCAAGGCCTGGGAGAGGGAAAAGGACTGTTGGAAATGGATACAAGGAGTGCAGGATTTATGGAGCATAAGGATATTTTGTAGAAAGCAGAAGATAAAGGAGAAGGTAAAAAAACTCGATATATTTGTGTCCAGAGGAAAAAGATACAGCAAAGATTAAAAAGATGGACTAATTAGCACGAACAGCAAGAAATCAATAACGAATAAAGGACAGGATACCAATCGATTAATTAAAGAGACTTATGTAATTTAGAGCCAATGAGTATTAACTTCTTGCTTTGCTAAAAATGCAGGAATAGTTGGAGAACTTCTGTGTCAGTGTCCGTGCAGAGGCTGGAATTCCGTTGGCCGCAGGAATGGGATTTCAGAGCTGATGGAAAGGAACTTTGTGCTCGGGGCAGGACAGGGACAGAACAGCTCTAGCTCAGGACAAACACGAACACCTCGGGTGGCACCATCTCCTCCGAAACCGGAGAGACCCATGGAGCAGCAGGAGAGGAGGAGAAAAAGAAAGGAAAACTGGGAAGGACAGTCTCCGAAAGGATGATCTGGGGTGTAAAATGAGGCAGAACAAAATCAGAACCGGGCCTGACGTGAGTGAGAAAAAAGCAGGAAGAGTGGGAGCGGGAGCAGACGCAGCCCGGTGAGGATGGGAAGGGGTCTGGGGACAGGGAATGTGTGGCTGGGAGGGCACGCAGAGTGATGTGAGCGTGGGTCACGCCTCCAGCAGGGTTCCCTGAGCCTTTCCAACCTCGGAATGCACACGGGATCCTCCAAATGTGCTCAGCGCAGGACTGAGCCAGGCTCGTGGTTTTTGACAGACACCAACGGCCCAAATCCTCAAAATGACCATGGAATCAGAGGATGATTTGGGTTCGGAGGGACTTTTGAGGTCACCCAGCCCCACTCCCCTGTAGAGAGCAGGGACATCTTCAGTCTATCAGGCAGCTCAGTCCAGTTCATCCCTCGAGTATTTCCAGGGATGGCGCATCCAGCCCTGGAGGGCAGTAAGGCCACTCTGAGGTCACTTCCAAAACGTGCTTCAGCCTCTCCTGGGATAAGGAGATCAGCCAGGTGTCCTGCTGTCCATCAGCTCCTGTTGATGGAGGTGATTTTGGTCAGATCTGAGCATCCTGAGGAATGAGTGAGACGAATCTGGGCTCAGGGGTTTTAAGACATTTTTCTGTATTTGTTTGCGGACACCACAGGATGTGGAATTTCCTCCGGCCAGTTTGGGACCTCTGCCCCAGCTGTGCCATGTCCCAGCTCTGCCATCTCCCCGCTCCCTGTGTCCTCTCACCCTCCTTGTGCCGTCCCAGCTCCCTGTGTCCTCCCAGTTGTGCCATGTCCCAGCTCTGCCATCTCCCCGCTCCCTGTGTCCTCTCACCCTCCTTGTGCCGTCCCAGCTCCCTGTGTCCTCCCAGCTCCTTGTGTCCTCCCAGCTCCCTGTGTCCTCCCACCCTCCTTGTGTCGTCCCAGCTCCCTGTGTCCTCCCACCTGTGCCATCTCCCAGCTGTGCCATCTCCCAGCTCCCTGTGTCCTCCCACCTGTGCCATCTCCCAGCTGTGCCATCTCCCAGCTGTGCCATCTCCCAGCTGTGCCATCTCCCAGCTCCCTGTGTCCTCCCAGCCTCCTCCCTGCCAGGGCAGCGTGAGGAGATCCAAAGTTCTTGTCTTGGTGCCAGCACTGCAACCACCAAACCACCACCGTGTCATCCACTTTATTCTCATCCTAAATCCAAAGCGCGGCACCAGAACAATTTCCAGGAAGGAAATGAACTCTCCTGGCCAAAGCCAGTGTGCAAAGAGACAAATTTTTACCTTCAGATGGGATCTGCTTCATGCCTTGGCCATGCTTTGAGATGCTTCAGCATCTCCTGGCCAGAACGTGGCCGTTGCTAAAACAGGCACAACGCTGGCTTAAATAAAGCCTGGTTTATCTCGGGCTCTGGCTGCCAGCCAGGGAATTTTGTGTCTTTCCAAAAAGTCTGGATAGTTCTACACCTTTTCTTTTTTCCCCCCCCCATTCCCACAAAACCACCCTGGGAGACTCCCATGGGATTTTGGTAACTCTGGAGCTTGCCGTGTCTCGTGTCTCTTTGAAACCGGATTTGGCAAAGAGAGAGGCGGAGAACTCCTCGAGGTCATCTAGATGTGGCTTTTCTCCTCGTGTTTCAGAGAGTGCAAGAGCAGGAAAGGATTTCATCTGGCTCTGAAAATCTTGTCTTTATTCAGTTATAAAATTTTGGGACCCTGGGAAGTTGATTTTCTGCCATTTTCGCTTAAATATTTTTGTTGGGGTCTGTAAAGAGATTTCTGTGGGCAAATGATTCCACCTCACCAGAAATATTTCCATATTTAATAGACAAAGACTTGAACTTCCACGGGGCAGCAAGAAATCAAATGGGACTGTCCAAAAAATGGACATTTAAATTAAATGGATAACATAAAAGAAGGGATTAAGAAAGAGGAGAACCTCAGGTGATTCCAGCATGGAAGAATTTGATTCATCAAGACCATCAACATGAATAAAGTGAAGTGGAAAAAATGCTGTGAGGATTTTCCACACCTTATTCACCTCTATGGACTGATAAAGTAACAGGAAGAAAGGCTGGAAGGGATTTCTGGAGATCATCTGATCCATATTTTTGACCTGGCATTTTAAGAGGGAATTGAACATTTGGCCCAACTGACTAGGCAGAGCCAGCACGAGAAATTAAATTTTAATGTTACATGGAGTGTGAAAACTCAAAGTCACCACACCCAGGTTGCCACAAATCTTGATGCAGCATCCCAGAAATTATGGCTCCGACTTCCATTATTTTAGCGATATTTTCAGGATCATTTTATTTTCCTTCTGATTTGGAGCCTTTCACAAAAAAATATTTTCAAGCCTTTAGGCAACAAATTAATCTTATAATATGTCTTTAAAAAAAGTCATGATCCTAGGAAAGGAATTTAATGAGAAAATATCAATTATCCTTTGTATTTTCCCAAGTTTAGGTGAGTTAAAAGGATATCAAGGGAGGAAAATGCAGTATAAGCCCCTCCTAGATAGGCACAGAAAAAGGAATCGTGTTTGAAGCAGAACGAGGCGTGGGGAGATGAAAAATGACAGAAGGAAAACGAGGGCTGATGATTAGGAGATATTTCCTGAAAACCGCAAGCACCAGATGACGGCGGCTTTCCCAAGGGAAAGGGTGGGAAATCTCTTCCTTTTGGCTTTTCGTGCTGGATAAAGCCCTGAGGGACAGTTCCAGAGAGCCCGCTCTCATCGGTGCCAGCTCAGGTTATCACTTCTGGCCTGGGAATTCTTGGCCCGGGCGACGTTTTGTGTTGGATTTTGTATTTCGGCAATGATTTTCCCAGCTTGCATAAGAGCATTTCAGCAGCTCCTGCCACCTAATCCTCCAAAGACGTTTTCCCAAATGTTTGGCTATTAAAATCCACCCAGTAAAACCCTTGCTGGAAGAAATAAAGATTCCAGTCCAGGAGATCCTTTGCTGGGGCAGTGCTTTGACACTTTAACCTGCTTTAATGCCAATGATAATGGCAGTAATAATCACTTTACAGTTTAATTTTTCAATTATTTTATATCCCCGAGAGAAACTGAATGTTATTAAGATACCAAACCTCACACAAAGGCCTCTTCCAGACGGCATTTTGCATTTTATTCATATTTTCTCTTTCCAAACCTCTGCTTCCCTTTCCCTGGGAAATGCCATGCTTTTCTAAAGGTCAGCTGGAGAAAATAAAAGGCTTTTTATTAAATGCAAACCGTGTGGATTTTCACTTTTGCTGCACAAGAATTTGCCTGTCATTATGAAGTGGAATTAAATCTTTTATAAGGTAAAAGGAGTTAATATTTTTCGGATGGCGAACGACAAATATGTCCTGAACCAGATTCGTGGGCTCTTAAAAAGCTCTGCTGATTTTAACTCCAGTTCCTGGCCTTCATTTCTTTTCTGACTTGTTTTTCTTCATTATTTTGGGAATACAGCGGGAATCCCATCCAGGTGGTGACCACACCGTCTTTGATGTCACAAATTTCCATAACTGGAAATATTCCCTGTGTCCAACACTTTAGAGAGGGAGTTATCTCTTCTCCGAGATGTTCCTAAATTCAGAGTCCTGCTTTTTATAATATTTTATATTTCCTTCAGTATTTAATGAAGAAAGAGGCAGCTTTAGGAGAGCTTCGCTCATGTTTAAGCCCATGATTCTCGACATACATTTTTGAGGCAGTTTGGCCAAATTTTGGCCAAAAATTCATCACAAAACAGGAGCAAGCAGCCCATGGAATAAAGCCTGGAATTAAAACCTCCCTCGTTTGAGGGAAACCTGGAAAACTCTGCTCAGGATTTATTCTTCCCAGCCATCTGCTCCTCCATCCCAAATGTCAGTGTGCTCTGACCTCCCAGGCTAACCCCAGAGACCCTGCCATGGTTTCAGTCTCTGCTGAGCCTCTATTTTGGTGGATTTTGGTGGATTTTGGTGGTTAGGACACTGCAGGCTGGGGGAACTAAGAGTATTTTGGAATCCAGACCCTAATTCCCAATGGGAAGGTTAATCCAGCACCTCCAGAGAGGAGAGACTTCAGCTGCAAAAACAGGCGTTGGTTTGTGCTTAGTGCATCTATTCAGGACAGGAGCTGGTTCTGCTCTCCTTAATTCCATGTGGAGGCTTCTCCTCCTCAGGAAAAGGAAATTTGGATTTATGTTGCTCTTGAAGTGAAATTCTCTCCGTTTGAATATTTTTTCTCTGAATGAGGCCTTAAGAAAATTCATTCCTGGCTGCCAGGGACAGCAAAGAGAACCATAGAATAATTTGAATTATAAGAGACCTTAATGATCACCTAAATATTGTTAAACCTTGGAACGGGCAAAAAAGTGATTTATTATCTCCTCATCTCTTCCTCTGAAGAAATCTTGTCTTACCTCTCATTCAGCATCTCTATCTGTGCAGTTAATTAGCCCTGCCTCATAATTAGCCCTCTAACCTCAGCCATCAGAAAGTTCCAGTTGAAACTGATCAGCTAGACAATGGACAATGGAGGAAAAAAAGAAAAATCATGATTTTCGGTTTCCTGGCATCCAAAGATAGGTGGGATGCATCCAGAGGAAGTGTCTGGATGCCCAGAGGGGCCTTGCCGGGGGTTAAACTGGACACCTCCTGCTCAGAGGCAGCAAAAACGTTCTGAGTGGAGTAGAATTCTATCGGCCATTGAACCCCACCCAAGATTCCTCCCAGTTTTTCAAGCTCCTATTAAATTTTATCCTGTCCTAAAATGTCCTCCCAGCTCCTGCCGACGTGGGGCTGATTTCAGAGGCTTTGAGGGCTGAATTTCGTTCTTTAGGGTTATCAGCACATCCAGCCTGCTGGAGAGAGGGCTTCATTCCCAAGCTGCCCAATTCTATGGATGTACAGAAGCAAAAAAACTCCTGTTCCCAGAGAGTTTTGCTTTATTTCAAGCTCTATTAAGACTCTGTTATTAGATTTTAATTGTCTTGAGTAATTAACGATCCCGACTCGGTCTCTCCTGGATATTTTTGTTGATGGTTCTGCTTTCCAGAGGGTTCACAAAACTCTGTGGTGTGTAAACGGGGTTTATCCCACCAGGGATGGAAGGATTTTGCCATAATCCATCGTTCCCACCCCATTTTCTCTGCACTCCCCTGCAGCTCTGGCCAACCTTGGAGTTTTCATGAATTCCCATTTGTAGCATCAGTTTGATCCATCCGCTGGTTTGTCTCCATCCCTCCTAAAACTGAAGAAATGTTTGATTTATAAACTTTACAAGGAAAATTTTAGGATATTCCACATGGTGGGGAATTAAAATTACGGTGTCTTTAGGATGTTTCAAGGATGAGGCAAAATGGGATCTGGATATTTTGGTGATAAAAGAGATTGGAATTCCCTCAAAATGGAGGGCAGGGAAGTACAAAGGTGGCAATTATTTAGGAGTATTTATTTTGGGAATTAAGTTTAATAACCCAGAACCTCCCCACTGCAGCTAAAGAAAAGTTCATGTTCACAGGTATGGAAAATAGAGATTTTCCCTGCTGTAATGCCAGAAACAGGGAGACTTTTGACTCCTCAAAAGCCAACTTATTCCCTATGGATTTGTGGTTTGGGGATCCTTTTGGCACCTCAGAACATGGGCAGAAAATTGCTCTTACAAAGCACTGAGGTCGTTTCACACTAAAAGCTTGATCTGCGGTGGTTTTGCTGTCCTGCGAATTATCTTCTTTCCATTGGAGGCATCCAAATCCAACCTTAACCAGCCACAAAAAACTGAGTCTGAAAATTAATAGGACTGGGAGCCCCTGTGGGACCTCCCCCTCTTACCTAAATATCATTATCTTTTATTTATGGCCCCTCAGAACCTGCAAGGCCTGAGGGATATTTTGGCCATGTTTATCCTACACGCTCCGTGTGTTGTTTTTTAAATCCTGTCATGTCCCATATAATTGCAAGCTGTCTCCTGAGAATCCAGGCTCTGTTTTCATACAATTTCCCATTATTTTTGCTCAGGGTATGCATCGATACCTTTTTATTTCTCCTTTCCAAACGAACAGCATAAACAAAATAAACCCTGCCCTGCGCAGCACTTTGTTGGCATCTTCTCCCAAAGTCACACTAGGAATAAATTTATTTTTCAGGCCAGGGTAAAGCAAAAAGTTTTTCTGTAGAGAAAGGAGTCAGCACTTTATATTTTACGCTTCATGAACGTTTTCCTGCTGGAATTTGGGATAGCTCTGCTCAGAGACTTGCTTCTTTTAAAGGCTAGGATTCAGTTTTTCACTTCAGGCAGAAGTGTCTGGCTCAGGACGTTTTTCTTGTGTCACTGCAAAGGTCTCCTCTCGGATTCGGGTTGGATATTAAGGAAAAAAATTTCTTCCCCGAAAGCATTGAAACAGAGATCCCCGGGAAGTGGTGGAATCATCATCCCTGGAAGTGTCCAAAAATGAAGTGGATGTGACACTTCACACCACGGGATCGTGGGCATGGTGGGATTTGGTCAAATGTTGGTGACTTTGTGCATTTTTCCAGCCTTAATTATCCTGTGATTCAATGATTCCACTTCCTGTGTCATATTTCCATCGTCCGAAACATCCCCCAGGTATCTTCCCTCAAATCCCATCACATTTTCAGTGAAATCTCCCAGATCAGGCCCGGGGATTGATCCCACCCTGCTGCAGCCAGCCGCGCTCGTTCAGCTGGGCGATTTGCCATCTCCACTGGTCAAACCACGTCAATGCCACCGATCACCAACAACAACTCGGAATTAATTGCCACTAATTCCTGCTCCTAAGGGAGCCCAGATATGTGCAGATATGGGCCTTGACGTCCTGATTTGCCGAGCAAATCCCGCTGCCGTGTTGGAGCTGCACTGCTCAGCTCCCATGTCAGAATTTACAAGAGTGAGATGAATTTCACACCGACTGAATAAGTTGTAGTCAGATTTAATAAAAACCCACTTAATTATGTGTTTTATTTGGGGCGCTCTGGGGCTATTTCGGCTTCCAGTGGCTCCCTGCAGACATCTGGGCCAGCCCCTCATCTGGTGTAAATGGATAATCCTGCACTGGTTGTAATTAGAGGCTGAATTGTTTAGGACAGCTGAAATTCAGGCTCTAAATAAAAATATTTCTGCCTCAGCTGAGGCGAGAGAATGAGAAAATTCTGTGCTTGGTTCTCTTTCCAAAATGTGGGGGTTTAAATTTCTGTTGTTTTGTACAGAAATCAGTCCCTGACCTTGGTATAAATCAAACATTGTCAGAAAGATTTAAGGATGATAGATTAGGAAAAATCTCCATTCTAAATTAGAAAAATTTCTTTTCTAAAATTCTGTTTTTCTCTCTTTTTGGCTGGATCATAAACTCAGTGGAACTTTTAAAGCTTGAAAAATCGATATGAAGATATGGGAAGGGAAAAAAAATGCCCCTTAATTTGTAAGGAAAAAAGTGCCCTGCTCCTGAAAGAAACAGTGTAAGAAATCTCTTTAGAATGATATTGATGTGGAAGCACAATTCCACCTGTCTTCCTGACTCTCCTCACTTTTGTTAGGGGCTGCATTCCTCAGAATTTTGGAGAAGGCTGGGAATATTCTTCTGCTCACATGCACAGGTTGGATGCCTGTTCAAGGTTTCCCGGGAAAGCCAGAGCTGGAATTTGAACGAGTCCAGCCGCTCCTGGTCCAGCCCCTGAACCACCCCAGCAGTGCCGGCCGCAGCAGCTGTGGGAATTTGCCTGGACAAGAAGGGAGGGAGAAGGAAGCAGTGAGGGGGAGGGAAATGAGGGAAAATACAGGTCCATGATGCTATTTTGTGTTTTAGCTGAGGGACAGACCCGTAGCTGGCAGAACAATCACGAAAAGGCAGCCAGGGCTGGGGCTGTCAGGAGCTGTGGTCACTCATGGAATCAGAGCCAGGACACAGCGCTGGCAAAGGGATTTATCGTTTCCTGAGCTTGCTGGGCTCGGTGCCATGAAGTGTCACTGGAATCAGTGTGGCAGCTCCGTGTCACTCAGTGGCAGCTCCGTGTTTACGAGCGCAATTAGGATCCCCGGCGTGGAGAAAATTTGGGATTCAGAGGGGTTCAGATGCTCTGGGTGGTTTGACAAGTCCCTCTCCTCAGCCTCGCGCTGCTGAGCCTAATCTTTCCTGAAGGACTGGCGTGAGATCCCTGTTTCCTGACGGGAGATAATCCACTGGCGTCACTGGGATGGGAGGCAGCGTTCCCGGAACGAGGAGGCACAAGAGGTGTTGCCGTGGAATCAAAGACGAGCCCATCCCTTCCAGCACCCCCTCTCCGGGCGGAACAGATGTGCTGCTCAGCAGGGCACGCAGAGCACAGCTCGGGGAAACACTTGGAGACAGGGCTGGGTTTTCCCTGCCTTTCAGAGGCCAGGACAAAATGATAATTAATGACTGTCCATAATTCATTGGGAAAGTGGATCCTGGGAGACAATGAGGGATTAATGTGTGGATGGCTGTTACAATAAAAAGACAATTAGAGATCCCAGGTAGAACAAATCTCACCTAATTTTTTAGCTGGATCTTAAAACTTCAGAGTACCTTAGACTCTCCTTTTTAATTACTTCAAAACTCAATAATTAATTTCATTCCAACGTGGGGAATCCAAAACAGCCTGGATTATTTTGCTTTTCTCAGGGGCATTTTCCCTCATACAACTTCCTTCCACACAACTAAAGATAGATAAGCTCCATCCCACCTCTTCTTGCCCTTGAATCCAACAAAATTTGGATTCAGACATCCCTTTGTGGGCGCAGTCCTTGTGTGTTAAAGTGGAGAAGGATTCTCCGGACAGCAGGGACAGGATCAGTGTGCAAGAGGTGACAAACCACCTCCTCTGCCTGTGCTGAAGGGGCAGACAAGGTGAATTTTAGCTGATCCCACTTTCACCTCTTTCCAGCACAACTGGAATCCCCTTGGAAAGAGGGATTGGGTCCCGGCCTAGCCTAACTCTCCCCTGGCCAGTGGCACCACCCAGCACCCCTGAAAGCCTCCTGCAGGTGCCCAGACCCTGCCACCCCTCCCTGGACAACATCTTGCCTCAAAATCCCTCAGCCACCGCTGAAACCTGAGTTTGGAGCGCTGGGAGGGGACTCTGGCTCCACGAGCAGTGACAGCATCATCAGTGCTGGGGCCTCCGAGGGAGCAGCGACTGCCTGTGCTGGAAGAGCAGCCCAGCCACCCTCAGAGTGCAATGACTTTTAGCCTGGGGACATTCTAGGTGTGTTCCAAGGGCCACTGATGTCAGCAGGAAAAGACCTTTTGATTTCCATGTGCCTTGGAGGAGACCCAGCAGGAGCAGTGAGCGAAGTCAGGGCTGCTCTTTCTCACACAGCTGAAGCCGAAGCCTCGAAATCCCTGGTATTTGCTGAGCAGGAGTGCGCGTGGGTCAGGAAGGCGGCTGAGCTTTCCTTTCCTCTCGAACTGTTTGTCTTGCTCGGCAGCCTAAAGCAATAGAGTAATTCCATGACAAAATTCAGGCCCAGGGAAGCTGACAGAGCAAAAATCGTGACCGATAGGGAACTTTCAGGAGCTCCTCCAAGTTTAGGAATTCCATTTCTGTTGCCTGGCTTAATTCAAGCCCTGCCAGTGGTTTACTTGAAGTGCTCTGCTCGGGTTGGTGTGGGTTGGTTGTTGTCCTTATCAGCACCTTGAACCCTGCATTCATCCAGAGGAAACCAGAAGTGACCACATCTGGGCTTCGTTATTCTGGATTCCTGAGAGTGGGATAGCCAGGAAGGACGGTCCCAGGGATCCATTTGGTTTAGGGATGTTGCGTTTAGATCCGGTTGTGCTTTGCCCTTGAAGAAGGTGATTTAATGTCCTGCGATCTCATATTCCCAGAAAGCCTTTGGAGCACTATAATGGGATATGGCTTCCCAATTTCCACCTCAGCCCAGGGCCGAACTCCTCAACAGACCCGTTAATCCCATTGGGGAGGTGATGGATTGGGACAAACATCCCTGTTCTTCCATCAGCCACCCAGGTTTTGGGATATTGTTTGAAGAACCACATCGGTAGAACTGAACTCAGAGATTCCTTCTCCTGCCAGGAGCCACCAGTGCTGCCTCAAGCAGTTTTCCCTTCTTTTAAGGCTGGACGAAGTGATTCCTGGAGAATGTTGTCCTTATCCACTGTCAGCTCTGCGTGGAGCCCTCTGGAATGTGGACAGAAGCGCTCGTGGAACCAGAAGGGACAGATGAGGTCCCACTGGTGAGGGGCACCAACGCCCAGCTTCCGAAGGGTGTTTGGAGCCCCAGCGTGCTCGGTCCGGAAATACAAATCCCTGGATTGTCACCGCGGATCCCCGCAGGGTCCATTTGACACCGTGGTCCCGTTTTGAATCCCAGAGGGACGGGGAACGTTTAGCACAACGGGAAAAGGAGTTCCTCTGCCCCGCAGGACCCGGAGCAGGGTCAGTAAAAGGGTCTGAACGCTGCACTGCTCTCTGCTCCGAGTACGCTCAAGGGGACGCGACATCGCAGAGTCCTCGTCACACTGAGGGCAGGGAAGGCAAAATCAGAGAATCCCAAAGAGGTTTGGGTTGCGGGGACCTTAAAGATCATCCAGTTCCATCCCTGCCACGGGCAGGGAGACCTGCCACCATCCCAGGGTGCTCCAAACCCCAATGTCCAATCTGGCCTTGGATACTTCCAGGGATCCAGGGGCAGCCATGGCTTCTCTGGGAAAGCTCTTCCAGGGTGCCCATGGCTCTGCTGACCCAACAAGACCTGCCCAAATGTGCCCAGAAAGGGACAAATTGGGCCCCCAGGAGGTAAAAGATGGTCACGTCTCATTTTGTGACACAAGGAAGGTGTGATTAAAGCTCTGTAGAGCACATGAGACTTTGCCAATCAAACTCATCACTCCCACAAGACATTAAATTGATTAATTGACCGCTCTCCAAGCACGCAGACCCACATAAAGTGACTTTCCCTAATTCAGGCTGCCAGATTTTCCACCCCATAACAGTAAAATCCCGAACAGAGCAGGCCAGGAGACACCACCTCTACGGAGTGGTGACACCTTCTGCCCGACGCCACAAGAAATGTCCAAAGATTCTCCTCATGGAATTTTCTACCATCCATGGGACCTGCAAGGATTTGAGGAACCCTGACCTTCTGAGGTGTCCTGCCCTCTTTCCTCCAGAGCAGAAAGGTCTGACTGCACTGGGACGAGGAGCTGGGCATGTGGAATGTTCCAAGCCACCCCAAAAACTTCTTAAGCACCAGCACCAGTCAGATTAGGAGCCACCACCACTTTCTACTTATTTTTTTCTGCAGCTTGCCATGACTTCTAAAGATCCAATTTTAACAAAATCCTCCTGGACGAGGCTTGCTTGGCACGGAATGGTACATTAATCTAATTTCTTCCTTTTTTTTTTTTTTTAATCTAATTTTTTCGAAGATGGATGTGCAGGCTTGTAACCAGGAAACCGGATTCCTAAAAAAAATCGCTATATTTCTCTATATAAAAATATATATTTATGCAAATGGGTACATGGATGGTTTTAATATATATTCTTAAAAAATGAAACTGCTCTGACCGCCCGTTTTATCAGGAATATTTTGTGTTTTGCTGGGATAGTTGAGTTGCTGCCCTGGGATGGTTTGCACATAACTCCTGTCTCATGCTTTGCCTGCCTGATGTTGGTGTATTTGGCATTTTGCTTCCCCAAGCAAATATTTTCCCTTGCTGATGATTTCCAACTGCTGGAAACAAGAGGGGAGGGAATAAATATCTTTATCAGACTCCTGAAAAAGGGGAGAATCCAATGTGAGGTGTTCCAGCCCAGGTTGGACGGGGCTTGGAGCAACCTGGGCTAGTGGAAGGTGTCCCTGCCCATGGCAGGGGGTGGAACTGGATAACTTTTAAGGTCTTTTCCAACCCAAACCCTTCTGGGATTCTCAGATTCTTAGATGCTTCCTGAGCTAAAAACCAGCGGATAAAGATCCCATCCCTAAAGTTAACGTTTTTTTGCAACAGCCCCTTTCTTTACCCTAAATACAGACATTTACTGACATTGATTTCTACAGCTCGGTGCTGATTTACACCAGCAGAAGGTTTGCTCTGGAGCCATGTGGGGTTTCCTAATTTTATAAGGATTTTGTTGTTGTTTTTCAGTGATACAGGGAGAAAATTTCAGCTCCAGGCCAGCAACAAAAATTTGCCCTTGTGAACAGGGAAAAGAGGATGGAACAGCTGAGGGGAGGGGGAACTCAGCACTTTTTAAACTTTCAGGTTAAAGTGAAAACCGAACAAAACAACCCAGCTGGATGACAGAGGGGAAAAAAAAAGAAAAAGAAAGGAGGGGGGGAAAGGACACAAACTCAGCAAAGTTGCAGTGTCCTCTGAAGATTGCTGATGCTCAGAGGTTGAGAGAGCCCAGATTTCATTCCTTGGCAGCTCAGCCAAGAGGGACGACCCCCAAGGAGCAGCTCCGGCTCCAGAGGTGAGTAGCCAGAGGTTTATCCCGAAGGCTACTGGGATGTTGGCATCCTTTCAGCAGGAAAGACGGTAAAATATGAACACTTTTAAAAGCTCCCAGAGCCATAAATCCAAGCTCTATCACGGGCCCAGCGCTGATAGAGACAGATGTGTGAGGAGCTCTTTTATGCACACACAGGCAAACAGAGAGTGGGCCAAAAAGGAAGGAATCTTTCCAGGCTCAGCCATTTGAAGCCTACGGCTCCCATAAATCTTCCAGGCAGAGGGTTCAGGCCAGATCTTCACTGCTGAGTTTTTTGCTTCTTGCCTTTTAGTGAAGTAATTAATATCTGGCCTAAATGGATTTAAGAAAATGAGCAAAAAATAAGTGGGGGAAAAAGGAAAAGTCTGCGTTTTGTTGAAGTGCAGGTGCCAGAATGAACGAGAATCGACATCCAAGTGGGAGGTGGGTCTCTCCTGCCTTTCTGTGACCCTCCAGATTTTATGGAAAACATGTCAGGAAAGGTTTCTGCTCTGCTTTCCTAAGGAAATTAACTTGCACAAGATCGAGCCTACTTTAGGCCTAGTTTAAATCTCTTATCCAATTTGAACCAAATTTGACATCTGAGACGTGTGGATCTGGGAAATTAAGGATGGAAAGATCTGTTTGGAGAGCAGGTTGCTTTTAGAAGAAGAAGTTGCACCTCTCTACAGGTACGGATAAAAAGCCTTTCTTCAGAGGAGAGCCGCAAAACTCCTGTCATTTTTTGAGCACCAGAGGGTTGGGATGTGGCTCTGGAAGTCTGATCATGTTCCTATGGATCAGCCCCTTAGGATCAGCTGTTCTTTGCTTGATCAGCATCTTCTCGTGCTTGAACATCTCACACAAATCCTCCTGGATGCTTTGGAATTGTAGGGACACCTCCCACTGTCCCAGGGTGCTCCAAGCTCCGTCCGACCTGGCCTTGAACAATTCCAGGGATGGAGCAGCCACAGCTGCTCTGGGAATCCCATCCCAGCCCCTCACCATCCTCACAGCCAAGAATTTCTTCCCAATATCAAATCTAAACCTTCCCTGTTCCATCTTAAATCCATTTCCCCCTGACTCTCCCAAAAGAATCCATTTGCTATGGAAGAGCTGCCTGGGATTTTATTTGAGGAGAGAAACTAAAAACAAATTAAAAAATCAATTTATCAGTGACATCAGAACCGTCTTGACCAGCTCTGTCCGTGCTGCTCACAAGTGTTGAACTGAGGGCTTTTCATGGATTTCAGCCAAAACAAACCCAAGGAAACCAAAGAACTCAACCTTTGCTCCCAGGAGCTGCTTGGGAGTGGCAAATGTCTCTGTGGGCAGTCACTAGAGAGCACCAAACATCCACACTCCCTCCAGGTGGCTGCTGTGGCGTGGGAATCACGGATGTGGGAAGAGGTTGGGACTCCCCGCTTGTCTCTGCTCACCTCCACGAGCCTCCCTAGGCCTGGGCTCCAGCATTCCAACGGGGTTTTTTGGGCTGTCTTCTGGTGGGAGTTGTTCGGAGGTGGTGGAGAAAAAGAACAGAAAGTAACATGGTTTAAGGGAATATTTTAGAGCAACTCAGGCCCTTGTGCCACAGAATTGCTGGCAATGAAGGGAAACAGAGGAAATTAAAGATTTCCTTTACTCCCAGGGTGCATTTGGGCTTTGTGCCAGGCGAAGACCCCTCAGGTACTGTCTCACCTCAAGCCTCGGCTCCTTGGCAATTGACTGATTCCTTCTGACCCATGAAGTTCTCCTGCAGCTTTCAGAACTTAGAGCAGCCTCACCAATCCATGACTTCGAGGTATTTGCTTCCTTTCATGGCATCATCGGGCCTTTTCTCACTTCTTCCATTGTTGCCACCTGTATGGAGAGAGGGAAATGGCTGTGTCTAAAGCACCCGTGAAGTTACGAAGCAGCTGTGAAATTAAATATTTGGAAACCAATGAACGCCAGCTCTGCCCTTCTCCTGGTCTTGCTTTCAGTACCTTTTTGTGCCACGTTTTATCACTCATTAGCAGCATCACAGCATTTAATTATATCAATCTTATTTAGTGCAGGAAAGGAGCTTGGCTTCAAGTGTGTTTAGGAACTAAAATTCCTCTGGGATATCTCACCTCATTTTTAAATATATGGGTTGGGTGTGCTGCAGAAGGGTCAGCGAGGGTCACTCGTCCCAATCCCTCCTGCTCCTGTGCATGGATACATCTTCCTCTTTCCCTCTTTCCCAATCTTTTTTTCCTACAGAAATTGTTACTTGGGCCAGCCTGTGAGCGAGATAAAGAATTCCACTGGTGTTCTCCGGAATTAGAATGGTTTGGGTTGGAAGGGACCTTAACGATCAACCCATTCCACTGCAGGGACACCTTCCACTATCCCAGACTGCTCCAAGCACAATCCAGCTGGGCCTTGGGCACTTCCCGGGATCCAGGGGCAGCCATAGCTTCTCTGGGAAAGCTGTGCCGGGGCCTTGAGCCCAACCGCTTCCAAGATGAGCTTTGTGGGGCACCGCAGAAATGCTCAGCACCAAAATCTGTGCTGCAGGTGATGACAAAGAGGGAGCTTCCCAGAATCACAAAAAAAAAAAATCACAGAACCGTGACCCAGGCGACAGAATAACAGCGAAGGTCGCGGAAGCGCGACACAGGTCACAGACTGTCACCTCATTGCTTCTGTTTCCCCCATTTGTGAGCTGGAGGCTGCCATCCTTCAAAACACACTTTCCCGAAAGAGAGCGGGATGGATTTAGGGTTGGAATCTTCTGGGGATGGAAAGGAGAAGGTGCTTTTAATGAGAAGTGGGCAGAGCCCAGGAGCAGCCTCACGCGCCCAGCTGGCCCCTCCCTGTGGCCCAGGAAAAGGCAAAGTTCCTGCATTTCCACCTGGGAAGGTGCACCTTGGATTCACTTCTGCCTTTGGTACAGGATGCGGAATCATGGAATTTTGTAGATTGGAAATAACCTTTAAAATCATCAAATCCAACCATAAACCCAGCACTGCCAACTCCCTTGGATTCCTTCTTTGGTTAGTTTATAGGAAAAATTAAAAAAGAAAGGCTTAAGAGAACTTAAAAATATCAAACCTAAACCAAATTAAATTGATTTTACACCACTAGTCCTTGCAAATGAAAAAAAATATCGGAACTGAAGCTAAATAGGTAACCCAAAAAGTTGATAAGTGTTTTTCGGTGGGATGAAGGCAGAATTATCACAGGTTTTCAAGCAGGAGGATTAAAAACCAAACGCTTGGATTTGTTCAGAACTTCTGGTTTAAATATTTTTCCTCGTCTAAGATTAAAGACATTTCATAGCCTGGATACCAGGCACTATGAAAAATCTCAAAGTTTTCCTCTCAAAATATGTAAACGAGCAGTTTTGAAACATCTCTCCTTCTTTCTTGACTGAAAAATTTTGTCGAACTGGAAATGAATTCCACAGCTATGTTTTGTTC
The DNA here is from genome assembly GCA_013398955.1 of Callaeas wilsoni. Lineage (NCBI taxonomy): Eukaryota > Metazoa > Chordata > Aves > Passeriformes > Callaeidae > Callaeas > Callaeas wilsoni. Next base: position 86,594 of record VWPU01013446.1, read on the forward strand.
CCTCCTCCACATCTTGGACATGGAATTTTAGCAGATTCTTTTCAACCAAAAACATGGGGTCGTGTTCCTGCATTTCTTTCCGGATTTGTCTGCTCCATAGGTTTGGGTATGGTTAGAATTCCCATTGGCTTGGGTAGGGATTAAATTCCCCTTGTTTTGCTGAGTGTGTTGCTTATACGTGCACTGCATAGGTATTTTTATTTACTGAAGGTTTGTTGTAAACTGAGGAAATTTAAAATTTTTTAAGAAAGCCTTAAATTTTTTTCTTTAAATTCCCAGTGATTTGCAGAAGCTCTGAGAGATCCCGTGGGGCTGAGTAGGACTTTTAAGTCTGATTTAACATTCTGCAGCTGAAATCCTTTATAACCCTATGCAAATCTTTATCACGCGCCCACAAGAAAGGATCAATTTCTCCCTAAAAAAGGGACTCAGTTTCTCCCTAAGAATAGGAGTCCGTCTCTCCCCAGAAGAGAGAAAGGAGTGGAAAAATGAGGTTCTCCTTTCTCTCTAGAAGAAGAAGATTCCATGACTCATTCACGAATTAAATGTGTGTGTTTAGAAATTAAAAAAAAAAATAAATAAATGAATAAAGGAATAAATAAATAAACCTTTCCTTGTCCCAAACCTTAATCAGAACAGAATTTTCCTTCCCTTCCCTGTGGTTTCTGGTTTGTCCCAGGATCAAAGAGCAGTGACCTTTATTAGGGAGGAAAAAAATAAAAAAACCCCAAACATCTGCCTGCCCAATATTTACAAAACAATGCAAACCGGGCAAACAAAGCAATCCAGAGGCTGAACAATTCCATGTTATCATGGAATCATGGAGTGGGTGAGGCTGGAAGGGACCTCTGCAGATCATCTGGTCCAGCTCCCTGGCTCAAGCAGTTATTTGGGAAAGGCTCTTTAATTCCACTCTCCCGAAGTCCTAAGGCAAACCCGATTTTTCCATAGATTTCCATTAACTTTGAAGATAAAGGAGCCACGTCCTTAAAGATAAGGCTGGAATCAGCTGGTTAAAGCTTTAGACTCATTTAATCAGATTTTTTTGGTTTTTGAATGGTGTGGAATGAGCCCTTTTGGTGTAATATCTCTAATATTCCTTGGGGAAATTATCCGTCTCTTCTGCTGCATCTCCAGACAAGAACCACTAAGTTGATTACAGGATTTTCCTATAAAAACAGCCTGGGAGAGTTGGGATTGTCCAACCTGGAGAAGAACAGGCTCCATGGAGACCTCAGAGACACTTCCAGGGCCTAAAGGGGCTCCAGGAGAGCTGGAGAGGGACTTGGGACAAGGGATGGAGACACAGGACACAGGGAATGGCCTTAAAGCGGAGGAGGGTGGGTTGAGATGGGATATTAGGAAGAAATTCCTTATTATAAGGATGAACAAGGTGTTCTCCATGGCATTTGGGACATAATAATGTTTTCAGGGACATCAGCTCTCTCTGCGCATGGAATTGTACAGGAAGATCCTTCAAAGAATCCCCGCCTTGACCCTTATCCGCTGCTGGAATTCTCCTCATGAATCCCATCTCCGGTCATAGAGGCCTGGGAATCCTGTCGGAAGATTAAGGCAAGGAAGAGGTTGGGTGTCTCAGCCTTATTTGTGTCAGCTCTTTCTAAATCACCCACCCCGCCCAGAAACAGGCACAAACTTTCCTTGGCCATCCTTTTATTATTAATTTATTATTAATTATTAAAAGCTCTGGATACCCTTGAAAGTGTCAGCTCTACTTCAGCCAACTTTTCCTCGCACCATCCATCCGTGTCCAGTCCTTCCCGCTCTGCAGAAGTGAGATAAAATCTTGTTTTTCTTCATCCCAGCTCTCAAAAGTGACTCATTAATGTTCTCCTGTGGCTTCAGGTCTTGACAAAAATAAATCAAGTGAACAAAGAGCAATTTTCCATCCTCGGCCTCTGTCTCTCCCTCTCTGCCTGCTTTTATTTGCTTTTTCTCTTGGATAAACTATTTGGAAAACATTGCAAGAACACTTAATTTGGATGACATGAAAGCAAATTTGCCTGGCTGATTAAGGGATGTTTTCCCTTCAGGAACACACGAACAAATTTGGGGATAATTTTCCTATCAAAAGACAGAATGTTTCAGCTAAAGGGAGAATTTGCCCCAGCCTGGATTCCAAGGACAATGTTGTTCCCAGATGTTGGCGGGAATGAAGCTGTGCAGGACACGGAGGCAGTAGCCGAGCACAGGGAATGAAAAAAACCTCACCAGAGCTGCCCTTCGGGGTTTCGAACCTTTCATCTCCACTGTTCCACTCTTCCAATGTGGAAGAATTTTATATTCGGTGACGCCTTCCAGAGAAAATCTGAAATCCATTTTCCGAGAAGCGCTGGTCTCACATAAACGGGGCTGTGCCTTTTTTGTGCTTCGTGGCTGCAGTGTGGGAGCAGGGAGCTGAAAATCCTTGGGCTCCTCATAAGCCAAAGGAATGGTTCTCCACGGACACTCTTTTGAAGGGAATGTCTCAGTTTTAGGACACTTGAGCCACTTTATGCTTTGCACGTTTCGTCTCCTCTCCATCGTATGGCTGAAATCATTTGCGGATGAAAGGGAATAATCAGGAGAGCCTGACTGGTGCTTACCCCAAGGAAAAGGAGTCTCAGACCAAAGGAGGTTCTCCAGGAAGGAATTTTGTGTATTTTCCTCTTTCTTTTTGGGAAGAAGAGAGTTTTGACTCCAAAAGGAGTCTCAGACCAAAGGAGGTTCTCCAGGAAGGAATTTTGTGTATTTTCCTCTTTCTTTTTGGGAAGAAGAGAGTTTTGACTCCAAAAGGAGTCTCAGACCAAAGGAGGTTCTCCAGGAAGGAATTTTGTGTATTTTCCTCTTTCTTTTTGGGAAGAGGAGAGTTTTGACCAACTGGAATTCACAGGTTTATGTTAACGTATAAAAAACAGTGGTTGTGCAAGAATTGGGTGTTGGGGCAGGGGCTGGGGTGGATTTTCCCTGACGGGATCCTGTGGGATTCCCCATCCTGCAGAAGATCTGACCCTTCCCAGCATCCCAGAGCCCAGCTCACACACCAGCATTTTCCAAAACCCTGCAGACAAATTACTTGATTGATTTTGATCCCTCAAGGAATGTGTGGACATGGAAAACGGGAGTTAAATGTTTTAAAAATTAAAATTAACAGCATGGAGCTGTGCCGGGGGGGGTTAGGTTGGATATCAGGGAAAGGTTCTTCCCCCAGAGGTGGGCACCGGACCGGCTCCCCAGGGAATGGTCACATTCCCAAGGCTTCCAGAGCTCCAGGAGCGTTTGGACAGGGTGAGATTTTTGGGATTGTCCTTTGCAGGGCCAGGGGTTGGAATCCCTGAGGGATCCTTCCAGCTCAGGATATTTTCAGGAGTCACCAAAGACACAGGGAACCAGAAGGATCTGATTGACAGATCTTAGGAAAACATTTTCCCGGATAGATTAGAAAAGGAGATAAAACCAATGCTCTGCTCCCATCTCTTATTAGCTTATTACAGCTCTTTTCCTTCCTGCAGCAATTCCAGATATCCTCTGGTTCTGGGAGGGGGAATCAGGAATAGGAATGGTTATTAAATTCTGTTGGCAGCCAGTCAGTGCCGGACACTCCTCGCTTCTCCGAATTTCGATGTCACAACGACGTCTCACTCGCCTTCCGTCATAATCTAACAGGTCCCCTGCATCCTATAGGGCATATTTGGGATGCTCTTCCCAAAAATACTCCTGCACAATGAAGCAACCACTGGTAATCCTGAGGCTGTGACTCCTCTTCCCCTGTTCAGCTCCTCCTTTCACAGGAATGTCCCTTCCAGTCGGTCAGAGAATCACAGAATCATTAAATTGCGAAAGATCTCTCGGATCCTCAAATCCAAGCTACGATTCTGTGATTCTGTGGCAACATCCGGAAATTCTGAATGCTTGCAGACCACCTGAGTTTTGGGGGGCTTCATAATTATGACATTGAGCAGCACCTCCAAAATCCTGGATAGAGATCTTGGCTCTGCTGCGGGAACTTTGTGACATCAGAAACACCTGTAAATATGTTTTTACCTAATTTTAACTACTTAAACCACAGTCTTCCAGCTTGGCTTTGGAGTTAAAGAGAGACACAAGTTATTTCCCATCCTGAGAGGGAGAATAAATTCCTTTCCGGATATTTTTATTCCTCTACAATGATTTCAGGGGGTGACAACACAGATAAAGTGAACTGAAATCAGTCCCACCCTTCCTTCCACAGCATCCAAGCTCTTCACTTTGAAGCTCAGATTAATCCTTGTCCATCCAGGCTCTGACACCTCCACGTGCAGGAGCCCTTTTAATGAATATTTATGTAAAGGTTTTACTCCTTTAGAGCTTGGAGTTAGCAGAGGCATTCACGTACCAGCCTAATGACCAAAAACTCCATAAAATAGGGGCAGCACTTGTGATAAGGTTTTACCCAGAATAAGTCTTTTTGCTGGTGTTACAGCCCTGATCTATCCAGCGGGGTTTTTTGTTTCATTTTGTTTTGTTTTTTCCTTGAATTCCCATTCTTTCAACACCAAATTTCCTCTGCTGTTTTAACAACGCGGCAGGGATTGATTCCATGCAGGAATCTGGTGGCACGTTCGTATTTCTTGTGTCTTTTTTATTAGGGCTGACTGGGGATATGGTACAATTTAAGGGCAGCTCTGTAATCACTTGCACATGATGGCTGTAGGAAGGGATGCCTTGTTCTTACCTTCATCCAGCTCCAAAAATGGGGGAAAAAAAGGGAGAAGGGGAAAAAAAATGTTAATAATTTATTTCTGCTTCAAACATGTGCAAATTCCATATCTGGGGAGGGCCCGGAAAAAAAAATGCTGTGGAAAGGGTAAAAAAACAACTGTCCCTCTCCCAGAGGGATAACAAAGAACACAGTCCCTGGAAAAGGTTTGTCTAAACAAAATAACAATAAAAAGGAGCGGCAAACCCAAACCAAAACACAGGGAAGAAATCAGAATAAAGCCTGGAGGACTTCAAAGCCATCTGTGCGTGTGTGGGGTGGGAGGATGTTGTGTTTTTGCAGCCACTCTGGGCTGAGATCAGTGTCAGATGTGGGGACAGAAGGACGAACGGTCACTTGAGTGACCAGCGGGGGTGGGAGGAGGACAAGGCTTCGTCTGCACCGGCTCTTCACCCAGAGAGAGCAGGACAAGCCGCAGAACCACGGAATCACAGAATTCCTGAGCCGGAAGATGACCCACAAGGATCATGGAGAAAACTCCTGAAGATAAGAGCGCCTGGCGGGTCTCGGAGATGGGACGCACGGAGGATGGACCCAGAGGTGTGAAATGTAGGAAAAAGGGGGGAATCCCCCCAAAATGCATCACTGGAAGGGGCTGTAAGAGGGGAGGCTCCTGCAGCTGAGCAGTACCACCAGTGGTGTGCCGTGGGAGCTCGCAGGAGCAGCAGCCCGTGCTCTCCAAGCCCTGGATTCAGTGGATTCACTCCCGGAGACAGCACTGAGGTGGTGGGAATCCCTCCTCACGTTTGGCAGCGTTCGGGTGAAGGATGCGGACGGGAAGGCCTTGATTTGTGTAACATTACTTCAGTTTTTCAGCTGAAGCTTCTCTTCTGCCACCCCTGATTGCAGCACGACAGCTCAGCCACCCCCAAACGCCCAGGAATTTGGGGTGACAGGACTTGGGGTTTAAAAACTCAGCTCTGCCCATGGCAGGGGGACCAGACCTGAGCTCTCTGTGAGCAACACACCAGTCCGGTGTGATTGCCAAGTGCAGGTCCCCCAGCGGTGCCAGGCCGAAAAACTCCGAGAAAAATCTGGACTTTATCAACTTCTCCAGATCTTTGGATCTGTCCACTGGGAAGCGATTTTTCCTGGGATTATACACATATGAACACGAACACGTGTGTGTGACAGGCTCACTCTGTGAGAGGATTTTGCTGAATCCTTGCTGTCTGTGCTCATTAAAAGGGCAGGTGGAAGTTCCTTGTATCAAACAGGAATCTAATTTTCACTTCTGCCTTGTTTATCTTCCCTAGGAATAAAAACATTCTCTGTATCCAGAAGGGAAGATTGACCAGATACAGATTTAAAGGGTGTTTTCCATGATTTCAGCTTCCCTCATCAATGCAGCAACACCGCAGAATCAGCTCCAAATTGATTTCAGTCTGCTCTCACCTGATGGTTTCCAAAATCTCACGAGAACAGCCTCACTCCTGAAATCTGCCTTTATTTTGGGTTGTTTACATGGATCTCCATGATTCCACAGCTGATTGAAATAAAAGTTACTTCCCTGACTTGCACTGAGCAGTGATTTATCAAATTTGAAGTTTAACCCCAGTGAACCACAATCTGCTGTTTTCTGGTGGTAACTTAAAGCAGGAGGCAAAATGCCAAAGAGATACTGAGAGCAAAACAAGAAAGACAATGGCAACATTTTTTGAAGAAAAAAACCATTAAATTGTGTGTCTTTTGGTGAACATCAGGTTGTAAATCACATTCTGAGCTGCGGTTGCTCTTGAGAACTTCCTTTAGAGTTTAGGCCCGGTTTAAATCATGGGAGTGTTGAGAGAAGGGAGTAGAATTTTCTCTTTTTGGATGCTGTGCTGAGATCCTCCCATCAGCCAAAATGGGGTTGTTGGATGTGCTGCAGGAGTGCAGGCAGGTCAAGAGAGAATCCTGGAATCATTTGCGGTGGGAATGATGCCTAAGATCACCCGGTCTGCCCTGCCAAGGTCACCACCGCCCCATGTCCCCAAGTGCCATGTCCACATGGCTTTTAAATCCCTCCAGGCATGGGGACTCCACTGCTGCCCTGGGGTGGACAATCCTTTCCATAAAGAATATTTCCTTAATATCCAGCTTTAACCTCCCCTGGCCCAGCCTGAGGCCGTCCCCTCTCCTCCTGTCCCTGTTCCCTGGGAGCAGATCCCGATTCCCCCCCCGGCTGCCCCCTCCTGTCGGGGAGTTGTGCAGAGCCACAAGGTCCCCTCTGATCCCCCTTTTCTCCAGGCTGAGCCCCTTTCCCAGCTCCCTCAGGAATTCTCCAGCCCCTTCCCATCTCCGTTCCCACATGGTCACCACTGTGTCTTCCACAGGTGAACCAGAAAAGAAAAGATATTTTCCAGAGTCATTTCCTCCCAGCTTTGGAGTGTCCCTCCGTGTTTCCCAAGGACAGGAATTGCAGCGTGACCCTGAGGACTCGATAAGGGCGTCACAAAACCACCGCAGTTGGGGCGGATCTAATTTCATCTCAATTCTCAGAGTACTTCGGAGACAATAATTTTTGAATTGTCACCGTGCTCTGAAAGACCTTTTTAACAAAAGGTTTCTATCAAATCAGATTGAAAAGAGTCTCGTTCCTGCAATTTTCCTGCTCTAAATGAAAACAGCCTGTGTAGGCTTTGGATGACATGCAATGGAAGGGTCTTGCCTGTCAGCTGCTCATAATTAAACAAATCTCTTTTTTGCAAAATAATCCTCTTTTTCCCCCACCTCACATGCAGAATCCTGCCCAAATCCTCTTTCCCATTGGTATAACCCAGATCGTCTCTACTGTCAGGAATTTTACCACCTTCCAAGGAAAAGCCCTGATGAAGAAATTTCTTTTCAGCCCTCTCTGGGATCGGGTTTTCTGCCTGAAATTCCAGCCCCCTTGCTGATTCACATTCATGACTTGAAAGCGTGAGCTGGCTAATTCAAACAATAATTGAAATATTAATTAAAATGCAGACATAATTCCAAAGCAGCCGTACCAAACAACTCCAAGTTTCATTTCTAGACAGTTGTTTTGAGGCTGCATTTTTTTTTGTACCGAGTTTTGAATGGATTTGGGGCTTTCGTTGTTGTTTCTGGAGGATTATTTGTTCTTTTTCACTTCCATTTGATCTGGAATCTTTGTCTTTCATTACTGTAAAGCCATTTCCTCCCGCTGCTCGAGCCCTTGAGTTGATTAAGTGGTACAAAGCATTCCTGGGACACTCAGTAAATAACAATGCAAACATGTTTATGTAACACTTTCATGTGCTAATGAGGTTTTTATGCTGGAGTTGAACGCTCTGCTGTCCCGGAGTCTGGGGCTCTTCAACTCTGGGCTCTTTGATGTGAAGGGAGCACATTCGGTTTTCATTTTGCCGAGATGAAGCTGCTGTTTACCCTCGGTGCCACTTCTCCACGAGGGAATGCTCCAGATTCACGGCGGCGGCTGTGGCTACGCCACAAGCCGGGACTGAAGGGAAGGAGGGAGGTTTTTATGGAGTCCCCACGTTTGGGACTGCAATAGGCTCTCCAGGAGAAAACTCCTGATCCAAGCTCGGTGAAGCCATTTCAGAAGGTAAATTTGAGCTGCCTTCCATGGGTCGTTGGGATAAAATATTCATGGGCAGAGATTTAGGTCATTTTTCCTGTCCATCTGAGTGATGGTTTCAGAAGTGGAGAGAACAAGCTCTTCCCTCTGCTCACCTGGCAGGAAGCTGTGTCGGGAGATGTTTGGGTTGGATTTCAGGAAAAGGTTCTTCCCCCAGAGAGTGCTGGGGCACTGAACAGGCTCCCCAGGGAATGGTCACATTCCCAATGCTGCCAGAGCTCCAGGACCACGCTCCCGGGGATGCACGGGGTGGGATTGCTGGGGTGTCTGTGCAGGGCCAGGGGTTGGATCAGTGATCCTTGTGGATCCCTTCCAGCTCAGCATATTCTATGATTCCATGATTCGCTGACTTCCATCTCGGGCACTTCCACATAAATTCAGCCAAGGACTTCCTTAAATTGAAGAAAAAAACCCCACAAATTGTTACAACCTGAGCTATAAGGAGGAAAATGTCTAAAATTCTAACAAATTAGTGTTTTTCACAAAGTAGGCATAGAGGGAGAGTTATCACACACATACCCCCCCTCTACCTCCCCTCTCCAAAATAATTTAGATTTGGACTTTTCCTAAATCCATCAATGTTGGAGGCAAGTATTGGCCACGTGGAATGGGTCTGGTCCAGGCTGAAAATTCCAAGGACACCTAGAAGGCAATTTATGCCAGCAAATTCCACGTTGGCCTCTGAGCCCCACCCAAACCCTGGGTCTGTATTAAAAGTTTTTCTTTAATCCCTCCTAATGCTAAAGAGTACAATTAACATGAGGAGTAGTATGGCAAAAATAAAGCTTTATATGACAGAATGGTAGTAATTAGGTATTAAGAAATTAATGTGATATTTTATGTTGCCAGACCAGCCAATGGGAATTTTCTTTCCCATTCCATTCTATGAAGTGGTGGCAAAAAGCTTGATCTGGTAGAAACAGAACACAGGATAATGAATATTATTTGTGACAAATGAGGGCCATGAATCAAAGCTTCTGAACTCCACTGGTAATCGTTGGGAGTTACGACAAACTTTGGCATCTGGAACCAAATCTTGAGGATCCATTGCTCAGGACAAGTCTTCCTTTGACCAAGAACCTTCAGCCGTACCAAACAATTCCAAGTTTCATTTCTAGACAGCTGTTTTGAGGCTGCATGTTTTTGTACCGAGTTTTGGGTGGATTTGGGGCTTTCATTGTTGTTTCTGGAGGATTTTTTGTTCTTTTTCACTTCCATTTGATCTGGAATCTTTGTCTTTCATTACTGTAAAGCCATTTCCTCGCGGTTCCCTTTCAAAAGGGAAGCCTTTGAGGAGCAAACCCCAGGGCTGATAATCAGCGTGATCGTGGCTCCTGGGGAACAGGCCACATTGAGGGCAGTGATGAAATCCTTGCTCCCCTCCAAACCAAATCTGGTCTCAATTTCTGGAAATGGGAGTATTCCACAGACATGCTTTAAGGGCGATCTGCTCGTTTAGTGAGAATTATCCCACAGGAAGATCCGAACCTGGAGCTCAGCTGCCACACACTGGGAACCCCCAGCTCACCTCAGGCCAGGAAGCCAAGGGGACTCTCCTGGAGAGAGACTCTCCTGCTTTACATCACATTTATTTCTGCTGGCCATGATTTCACAACAGGCAGGTATTTATGGAAAATATGTTTCCCAGCTCTGCTATCTCTGCTCTGGGCATATTTTTCTTCCACTCTGTCATCTTCAGACTCCGGAGGGTTGAGGGTGGTCCCTGGAGTCTTGCTCCTGAGACAGATGGCAGAAGAGGAGGCCGAGCTTGGTGCCATTTGGTGTAAATGAGCTACAAACGGTTCTACGCCCTCACAGCAGCATTTTGGAATGTCTGCAAGGTGACAAAAGCCTCTAAATAAATTGTTGGCCTCAGGACCTGGCAAAGCAAGGAGAGGGGAAAGGTCATTCCAACCCACCTCTGACAAGCAGGGAATGAGGCAATGTCCTCCGTGCTTGGTGATCTTCTCCTTGTCACTTATCTCATCTTGATTTACCCACTCAGCACTTCCCAGAGCACCCAGCTGGTTTCCAGATCCCATTCCTGGGCTTTATTCCTGTGCGAATTGGCTGGTAACACTTTGCAGGTGTTCTGTTGTCTTCCAGGTGATGGGGAAGGTATTTTGTCTGACATTGCGGTGGATTCTTTGTGTTCCTGTCCCTTGCGGTGGATTCTTTGTGTTCCCAGCTTTTCCCAGTCTGAATAAATGGACAACCACACCAACACCTGTCATCAAATCCAGAGGTTTTCCCTAATTTAGGGGCTGGAAAACTTGTCCTATGAGGAGCAACTGAAGGAGCTGGGGGTGTCTAGCCTGGAGAAAAGGAGGCTCAGAGGGGACCTTATTGCTCCTCACAAGTCCCTGGAAGGACGCTGTGGTGAGGTGGGGGTTGGTCTCTGATCACAGGTAACAAATGACAGTACAAGAGGCCTCAAGTTGCACCAGGGGAGTTTTAGATCAGATGTTAGGAGAAAAGAATTCATGGAAAGCGTCGTAAAGCATTGGAACAGGCTGCCCGGGGCAGTGGTGGGATCACCATCCCTGGAAGTGTTCAAAAAATGGGAGGATGTGGCATTTGGGGACATGGTGGTGGTGGTGCTGGTGCTTGGTTGACAGCTGGACTTGATGACCTTAAGTCTTTTCCAACCTTAACAATTCCACGATTCTCTGATTCAAGTGTGTGCCCAGGCCTTCTTATCTGGGAAGGCACTGCATTGCTTCCCTGTCTGTCCTTCCCAGAAGAAGAATTCCCTCTCCCTTCCTGTTTCTGGTCACTGTTGCTTCTTTTCGTTTCATCTGGACCTTCTGAGCTCCACGTTCCCCACATCACAGTGGGTTTTATCCACCTGTAGAAGACACTGGAAAGGTCAGGACAGGTGGCATCAGGATGACAGAAAACCATGGATATTACCTAGGCAACGGAGACCCTCCAGGGCAGCAATTTTTAGCAGCAGGGATCCTTGCCTGTACTGGTTTGGCTTGGGGATCTCAGAAGTCTTTTCCAACATTCCAACTGGATTATTTGAGTCTGGGATTGGCGGGCGGGGGGTGAGGCTGAACTACAGAGCTTTCTCCTCCACCTCCAGGACACTGTGTCTGTTACAGCATTTTAATTTCCGTGGCTTTCCACTTGTGCATCCTCCTTATTTAGGGAACAAGCTGGAACTGGGAGGTAAAACAGACACAGCAGGAGTGGTTTTGTTTCTTTGAGAGGTTGAATCATAAGCAAGGCAAGATTTACGGTGGTAAATATATATATTTTTACACTATCTGAATAGCATCTCTTCCTATAAATATGTCAGGCAGCAGCTTCTCCCTAGAAACGAGGTCTCAGGGAAATTTCTCTTTCCCATCCAATTCCGAAGTCACAAATTGTCATTGCTTGCTGCTATTATCAGTGTTCCAAAATTCCTTTTCCTTGTCTAAAGAGAGAGATTGTCTAAGAGATAACACCCATTGTCAGGTGAATTAATTCTTCCTTGAGGCTTTGGTTCAGTCAGCTACATTAAAACACACTAATTAGGTTGCAGGGGTTATTCCTGACTTTAATTTTCCCCAAAAAATGACAACTGTGACACTCAATCTCATTCCATTTAATTTCTTCTGCTGGCATATGGTTGAGATTTTGTGCTCGACCACTCGCATGTCAACAGGCAGGAATCTTGCCCAAGAAACCGCTGGGCAAATCTCATCCTCATTTCTCAAATATTTGGTTTAAAACTCATAAAAATAAACAGTTGCCTCTTGAATCAGGTCATCCTGTTAAGAACTGGGCTTTCACTCCAGGCTTAGCAACTGCAAGCAGGTTCCCTGTCTTCGAATATTTTGTTTTCTGAAATAAACCCTGCAGCTAGGCCTAATCATAATGGTAAAAAATAAGGGAAGGAAAATGTTGTCAGAGATCCAAACATACAATTTTATGTCATGAAAAGCTTTTATTCTGGTTCCTATTCTCGCTCGTGCACAGATTTATTGAAAAAAAAAAAAAGCCTTGACATTTATTCATTTTCCACTTAGATTATTGTGGTTAAATCAAAAAGAAGTGTCAGGGCTTAGGGAGCTGAAAGCAGCCCCGCTTTTTCCATTGTGACTTGGTCACATGGTTCCCATTTGTTCCATGAAAAACCTCCTGGTTTTGGTTATTTTCCCTGTCTGGAATGAGATAGAATTCCGCTGCTGCTGCCAAATCTCCTGTATCGCGGAGGAAACTCCGGCATCTTGGGCCGTCTGCCTGAGTTCAGCATGTTCCGCAAGGGGCTGCTTTATTATTGTTAGTTGTTGTTATTGTTGTTGTTATTATTAAATGTTTCCAACGCCCTCAGGGGAATCTTGGAGTCATCGTTGGAAACCCTCCTTCGGACAAGAGAGGAGGGAAGGAAGTCTTGGGGACGGTCCCGACACGTGGCGAAGGGGACGTGGAGTCAGCTCTGGCTCCCGTCACATTGGGGAGATATTCCAGGTTGGAGTACCTCAAAACCCTGTGGAAATCCAAAGAAGGATTTTGGGGCAGGTCACCGGTTCCATCATGCCCATGTTCTGCTGTTTGCAGCCAGGTTTCAAGGAAGAAAATGGATCTCCCAGCTTTTCCAGAGGGAAGCTGGGCACGGGGTCCGGTGCAGGTAAATTCTGGCAGCTCCAGGATTTACAACTGGTTGGTCTTTAGTTGTCATCCCACAGGATTTTAGTCCACTCCAATTCCATTTAAAAATGAGTTGATTAAACTTCCGTAAAGGGAAAACAAGATTGGCTCTGTCCCAAGCAAAAATATATCTGTGATTATGGATTTTGGCCAGTGAGTTCCTTGGGACTGGAATTCTATTGGGAATCTATTCAGTGGATCAATAGTGACCACTGAGTTTTAATTCAGAAACTCTCCAGTAAAGATTTCCAAGAAAAGACACAATGAAAAAGGAAGGAAAATAAAAATAAAACTGAATACAGACTTAAAGATTGCACTGGATGCATTTAATTTCAATATAGATCTACTTAACAATGCCAAAAATTACTGATGGATTAAGAAAAGATGTTTTTTATATTGGATTTAACTGACAGTTTGGAATTATTTCCTTTACAATTAGCTGGATGTAATTTAGATTTTATTGACTCCACAGACAGGTCCCTGGAGGGGACATGCCCTCATCAGGTGAGACCAGTCCCACCTAAATTCCAAGAGCTGTTCTTAAACCAGCTGTGAACACGAGAATTCCAAGATGTCATATGTAAACAACACTAATTTAAGGAAAATATCGTTCAGAACCAGAGAAATATTTCATTTTATTAGCGTGGAATTGTCACATTTTGACACTGCCAGCAGAAAAATATTTATGAAAAGGGAAACATCTTGTTCCAATCAAGGGAAATGTTTTATTCCTGCTTTCTCTGTTTGACACATTAGAGCACGAAGTTACTGTTCCACGCATGTGACACCTCATGTAAAATTAATAACAATGAAATTGCAAAGTCAGGGAGGGATTTAAAAAATGTTTATTTGGGCGGAATCTTTTTCAACTTAAAATTTGCTGAAGCACAAATACTTGGATTTTATTTCTGAAATCTCTCCTGGCTTTAATTCAAAAAAGAGTTTGTGTTCCTCAAAATTCATAACTGGACCAAAATCTGCAGTAGAAACCTCACCTTCATCTCTCACCTACAACCTTTTCCCCACTTATCTTTTCATATTGTGATAACAAAATCACTGAAAAATGGCAATGCTTGTTGTTTTAAATTACTCTTATGAAGCATAAAGAAAAAAGGCTCTTCTAAACAATTAATTATGCAAAAATACTGTGACGATTCATCACAATCATAAAATTATTCGATGGGTTGGGTTGGGAGGGACCTTCAAGATCATTAATTTCCACAGGCAGGGACACCTTCCACTATCCCGGGGTGATCCAAGCCCTGTCCAGCCTGGCCTTGGACACTTCCAGGGATCCAGGGGCAGCCACAGCTTCTCTGGGCACCCTGTGCCGGGGCCTCAGCACCCTCCCAGCCAGGAATTCCTTCCCAATATCCCATTTAAAAATCCCCTCCTTCAGTTGAAGGCCATTCCTCCTTGTCCTGTCACTCCCCGTCCCACCAGCATGGATGTCACTTGTCTGGAAAAGGCTCCGGCCTGGTTTTGCTGCAGTCGGAGGCAGGATCTTCCCAAATAATCTCTGAACACAGAGAATATTGGTTTGGAGCTCAGCCCTGGGAAGTGCTGCCTTCAGAAGAGCATTCGAGGTTTTCCAAGGGCACTTTTCCTTCTGACGCAGGAGGAAACACCACCTGGCAAACATTTTCCATTAAAAACCAGTGAGGTGGGATGGGATAATCCGGAGCATTCCACCTCAAATGTGAGAAACCCATAGGCGCACAATGTATTTGGAATTATTTATTGGTTCTCTCCATTATTTCTCTATAATCCTCACCTCCACGTCAACCGCCGTGAAAATTTAGGAATAAATAATTTTCTCCCAAGTATTTCCATATTTTGTCGTAATAATTTTTCCCTGTGATTTCTCAGCCAGCTCCTGCACCAGATAAAATCTTCTCCCATGTGTAATCCATGCTTTGGAACGAGATTTTCCGCGAGTTTCAGACTTGTTTGCACGTGTTCCAATGTTCGCTTGTTGCCACGTTCTCGCTTCACTCCAAATCAGAGGGGGAAATTTCGTAACACCAGAAGCTCCAACAGCTACTCGAAGTCAGATTTGCATTCTGTCTCCGTTTTTCCTAACGAAGATTGACTGGGAACTTGGAAAGAGAGAATTTTTTGGATTTGGTTTTGTTTGGGTGTTTTTTTCCCTCCAGTCTGGAGCTCAAGAATATTCAAACAACAGGAAAAACCACTCAGGAAATACTTAGAGATTTCCAGCAAAAATCAAAGGAAACAAATACATTTCTTTAAATTATTTCTGGGGCTTTGGCACTGTAGAAAATAATCTCTGATATTTTAGACTGGAAAAAATAAATAAAAGTCTTCTCCCTTCAACATTCTTATCTGCATTTATAGGAGCTCTTCCAGCAGAAAATTTAAAGATGGTATCTTCGATTCATGCAAAATTATGAGTTATCTTTAATTCATCTTTATT
Organism: Callaeas wilsoni; assembly: GCA_013398955.1. Taxonomy (NCBI): domain Eukaryota; kingdom Metazoa; phylum Chordata; class Aves; order Passeriformes; family Callaeidae; genus Callaeas; species Callaeas wilsoni. Next base: position 102,014 of record VWPU01013446.1, read on the forward strand.
TTGAATTTTAAATCTAAATTTTAACTTTTAAATCCTATTATGAATCAGGAGTCATCCTTATTTCATCTTCATCTCGATAAACTTCCTAGCATCAAATTCATTTCAGGAATTTTGAATTTTTTCAGGGTCACAGCCCTGACCTGAGACTTTGCTCATCATCCCACTCTATCCCCTTCCGACAGCTCCAATCTGGAGCAACGAGTGTTCATAAACTCAGTTTAATTTAAATTATTTTATTATTAATATTATTTTCTCTGCTGACAGTGAGGAACATCGAGCATTCCTTGAGGAATCCATCGTGCATTTTTATTCCGCTTCCTCTCCGTACCGGCGATGACAGAAACCGTGCCCAACTGCCTTTTTCCGTAACCGAGGGATGAGACTTGCTCCTGCAGTTAAGCAGAACCGTGGTCCCATGCGGGATCCGCAGTCCAGATTTCGGTGTTCCGGCACACGTCCCAGCCTATGGATAACCCTCTACATGCTCTGATGGGGACATCCCTCCCTTCCCCGTCCCTCCTTCCCACGGAAAGGAACACAGATATCCAGTGCCGAAGGGATATTTGAGAGGCGGGAGAAGACAGAAAGATCCCGGTTCCTGAACACGGGGTGATCCCACTGTGCAGCAAACGGGAAAGAGTTACAGAATCATGGAATCACTACGCATCTAAAAGACCTCCAAGATCATCAAGTCCAACATTTGAACCATTTTGGAAGTGCTAAATCTGCCCCTTTTTTTAATGCTTCCGGGGATGGTGACCCCACCCCTTCCCTGGGATGCCTGTTCCAATGCTTAATCATTCTTTCAGCGAAGACATTTTTCCTGATCTCCAATATGGCACGGCTTGAGGCCATTTCCCCTTGTCCTGTTGTTCCCTGGGGGAAGAGGCTGATCCCTGCCTTGCCACTGGCTCCTTTCAAGGAGTCGCAGAGAGAAATAAATTCTCCCCTGAACCTCCTTTTCTCCTCCTCGGGCTCCTGTCCTTTCCCCAAATTTCATTCCCTTCTCTGGACACGCTCCGACCCCTCAGGGTCTTTCTTGTTGTGAGGGACCCAAAGCTGATCCCAAGATTTGAGGTGCGGCCTCACCAGTGCCCAGCACAGAGGATGTGGAAAAGGCTTCGATTCCTGGCAAAATAACTCCTGCACAGACCTTTTCCAAAGGGAATCCTCCGTGTGTGGATGAAAGTGAGACCAGGCACGAGTTTCTACCTCAGGAACACATCTTCAGGAACACACTAACTCATGTTGCTGTTTGCAGAAGAGGAGACACAGCTCATGGGTAGGTTGGTTTTCCACGGACGGATTTCTGGGACCTTAAAAAGTCACTTCACATCTCAGCTCTGTATCTGCCCAGCGGGAACAGGGCTTTTTCTTTTACTCTGGTTTAGTCCCTTCTCCGCAGTGAGGGTCTTGCTCCTCCAATGTGCGCAGAGCGCATTGGGGTTAAAACCTGGCTGAGACTTCCATTTGCTGCCCTTAAAATAAAAAATCTTCATATTCCCACTGTTGGCACCAGTGGGAGCTGATGGAGCTCAGTGGAATCTCCAACGTGAGCTCAGACTCTGTTAAAACTTGGGCCGGTGGCTCAAACTCGTTTGGACCCAATTTGGTAAAGGTGCAGCTGTTGGGAATAAAGATTCCCAACAAATCCTTGTGTCTGTCATGTTCCTTACAGATTCTCTTCTGGTGCTGGATTCAAACACCTCCTGTGCTGGGACTTCCACAATTACTCCAGGATTATCCAAAGAAACTTTTCTTACGCCCAACGGTATTCCCAGGTTTCCAGCTGCCCTTTGGCTCCAGCGGCAGGATAATGCCCTTTTCCACCACCAGGTTATCTGACCTGCCTGATAACAACCCAAATCATCTCAGCTTGTCTCGGAGCCAGCCTCCCGCTCTCTTTGTGCTGATAAGTTAAATGATAACGGATATTTAACCACTAACGGCTTCCCAAAGGTGCAACTGGAAAATGGATTCTTTGGAGCTAAGGCATCCAAGAGGGAGCATATCTTAAGACAAAAACATGCAGTTTATAAGAGCCAAAGCAGATGTTAATTCAACATTTAGTGATCACCTGTGTTGGGATAGTGGAAAGGCTTTGTCAGTAACATCTCTGTAAATCCTTAATTAAGGAGTTAATTAAGGAATTAAGCTAATCTTTGTTTTTTTGAGTGCTTTAACCCGGCAATATCCCACTCTGACACAGCCCAAAAAAGGGGAGAGACTGTTGGGAGCTGATGGCTTTGTCCAACATCTTTCAGCTCCCTGACAAGAGGTCGCAGTGAGGTGGGGATCGGTCTCTTCTCACAGGTGACAAGTGACAGGACAAGAGGAAACGGTCTCAAATTGCACCAGGAGAAGTTTAGATTGGATATCAGGAAAAATTTCTTCACAGAAAGGGTGGTCAAGCACTGGAACAGGCTGCCTGGGGAAGTCATGGAATCAGCATCCCTGGAGGTGTTCTAAAACCATGTGGATGTGACACGTGAGGACGTGGTTTGGTGCTGAACGTGGTGGTGGTGGTGCCAGGCTGACGGTTGGGCTTGATGATCTTGGAGGTCTTTTCCAACCTTAATGATGCTGTGATTCCAGTGCGTTCCCAGATCTTCTTATCTGGGAAGTCGTTTATTGCTTCCCTGTTTGTTCTTCCCAGAGCTCTGCTGCATCAACTCATTCCCACAGGTAAGGTTTATAACCCCAATAAACAATGGTCTCCTCTCACTTTCCAGACCACAAAATAACTGTTTCTCATTATTCCAACCTTTCCCAAGCAATGACGCTGGCTAAAATCCTGCCGTTCCCACCAGCATCCTGCCCCATCTCGAGTGGCTCCTGCTCCAGCAATTTTTCGGAATTTCCCTATTCAGATAGGCTATGGGCCTTCGGAAGGAAAAACAACAAACCCTGCACACCCTATTCGGATATCACTCCCCTGTTCTGTGCTGAATTAATTCTCTTTGCTTTCTGGAAGCCTCTCCTCGAGTGTCTGCAGGCTGTTTCCAGGTTCCCTGTGCTGCGCTTCCAGAGCCAAGCCATTCATCTTTACATGACTCAGAGGCTACTTTCCTCAGCCAATTAATCATGGAATTGGGTTTCCCCCATGGTGCCTTCACTGGCTCATCTGTATCTCTGTGGAAATGAAGGGCCTGGGAGTGAGTGCAGCATCCCGGGAGTGACTGCAGCATCCCGGGAGTGACTGCAGCATCCCGGGAGTGACTGCAGCATCCCGGGAGTGACTGCAGCATCCCGGGAGTGACTGCAGCATCCCGGGAGTGACTGCAGCATCCCGGGAGTGACTGCAGCATCCCGGGAGTGACTGCAGCATCCCGGGAGTGACTGCAGCATCCCGGGAGTGACTGCAGCATCCCGGGATTGACTGCAGCATCCTGGGAGTGAGTGCAGCATTCTGGGAATGAGTGCAGCATCCCAGGGGTGAGGGTGGCATCCCGGGAGTGAGTGCAGCATCCCGGAGGTGAGTGGTGCATCCCGGGAATGAGTGCAGCATCCCGGGAGTGAGTGCAGCATCCCGGAGGTGAGTGGTGCATCCCGGGAATGAGTGCAGCATCCCGGGAGTGAGTGCAGCATCCCGGGAGGGAGTGCAGCATCCCGGGAGTGAGTGCAGCATCCCGGGAAGGAGTGCAGCATTCCGGGAGTGAGTGCAGCATCCCGGGGGTGAGTGCAGCATCCCGGGATTGACTGCAGAATCCCGGGAGTGAGTGCAGCATCCCAGAGGTGAGTGTGGCATCCCGGGAGTGATTGCAGCATCCCGGGAGTGAGTGCAGCATCCCGGGAAGGAGTGCAGCATCCTAGGTGTGCTCTCTCCAGACCATGAGGGGGATGAAGCTCCTCTTCCTGCTCCCTCCCATCATTCCAAGGGCATCCAGCCCAGTGACGGCCCAGCAGTGCCCGAGAATGCCCCCGTTCTGCTCTCTGTCCATGCTCACACCAATCCCTTTCCCAGCATAACTTCATTACCTGCTGGTGGGGAGTTGCTTTCACACTTCCATGCCCAAAGGAGATGGATAAACTGCTTTTCCAGGCTCCATCTCCTGTGATTTCTCCCTTCTTTGTCCATCTTTTCTTCCCTGCTCTGTTCCACCTCTCGCCTTTCCCAGCGTTTGCTGATCCTGCTCTCCCCTCCCCGATCCTGATAACCTCATCCCAGACCACATCACTCCATTCATTCTCTTTAACACCACCACACACCTTCTTGGCAGCCACCCCGGGGGGAAGCAGAGGAAAGGTTTTAACAAAGAGTTTTTACAAAGCTTTTTCCAACCTTTAGTCCCAAACCTGACCTGCTCCAGTGATTCCCTCCCAGCAGGAATTATGGCAGCAGGTTTTCCCTGAACCTGCCTAGGGCAGAATTGTTCTGCTAAAGAACCTCTGCCTCTTTCTGTTTTGGGATTTTTCCCGGTGTGCCAGGAGCATCAGGATCCCTTCTCAAGGCTACACCCACTCCATGGAATTAGAATCCCAGAATTCTAGGATGGGTTGGGTTGGAAGGGACCCTAAAGACCATCCAGTTCCAGCCACCCCAGGGACACTCACACAACCAAATTGTAGTGCATTATCTGAGGAACTGCAGAGAAATCACCCCAAACTCTGCCCCGATTTCCTTTATCTGCTCATTCCAGTTGGGAAGCAGCTCTGGAAGCACCTCCCACGGGTTTCCCCTGCAGTGGGGTGTGCGGGGTGTGAGCACACGGGGCATGGACAAGCGTGAGGACAGCCAGAGGCCTGGGAAAGGTGACAGAACAAAACCAGGAAGACAACGTGCCCTCAGCAGGTTTCCCGTCCTTAATAAAATTCTCCAATAAAACGTCACACCTATCTTCAAAACTGCACACCACCTTTTTTTTTTTTTTTGTTTTGTTTTTTTTTTTTTTCCTTTTTTTTTTTTTGTTTTTTTTTTTTTTTTTTTCCCTTTTTTTCTTTAGGGTTTATATTTCTTTTCCTTCCAGCCCATGAATGTTGAAGATATGAGACCCTTAACAGACGTCCAAGTGCCTGGGGAGCATTAAGCCACCTATAATCACTTCTCGCAGGTCATAGGATGTAAATCACCTGATAATTTTCTGTCCTTCCCCTCGGACACCTTCCCTCGATCCACACTTTTTATCTGCCCTTAACGGGAGTGTTTATGGAGGATAACACCATTCCAAGCACTTCCTGCCTCCATGTGTTCCTCATTTGGAATATCCCACACAAACATCGCTTCACGTGGCATTCCCAAATAAAAACCTCATGGGGCTGGCTCTGAAATGCTGCAGAAAGTCCTACCCTCGTGGTATTTCAGGGAAAGAATTGATTTTTTTTTTTAACCTTCTTTTCTTTGGGCACGAGGACAAAATCCTACTCTGGATTTTATTACCTGAACCTCTCGAGAAAAATCATCCCAAAATGGCCTCTACCTGGCCATGATGTACCAAATCTGGGCTGATTTGGAGTTTAGGTTGATGCCTGCTCAGTAATTTTCCCTCCACTTCCCTCTTTCCATTCCAGGTGACGCCGGCTGGGTGTTTATCCATAAGATCCAAATAAATGGGGAAACAAACTCATTTTCATCTCTGGAAACAGCATCCAGATCCCCACCACTTCCAGGGCACTTCATCCCTTCAAATCCAGTGGGAATAAAAGAGCCTCAAAGCAGGAGAAAAGTGATTTTCTTCCCTCTGTGCATCATGATATCCTGGCTATCCTGATAGAAAACAAAATAATTCCAAGCATTTGAAATAAAACGTATAATTTTTTTAGAATATTTAAAAATATTCGTATTTTATTAACCATAGTTAATAAACACCATGAAATAATTAGTACTGTGTCAAAAAAAAAAGACTTAATCCTATTTTTTCAACTCATTTTGTAGTAGTGGTACATTTTCTACTCTTTTTCCTAAGAATATTCTCTACTTGCAGTTGATTTAATTGAGCTGATTGATAACAAGGGATTGTTTAAGAGAGTTTAGTTCGTTTTTCCGTCTATTTTTTCCTTTCTTCCCTTTCTGAGTCTATTTCTCTCTCTAAAAAGACTTTCTCTTGTTTCCTCTAAGATTTGCAGCATTTCTCCCTCATTACAGATATGCAGATGCTGTGTGAAGACAACTCAGATAATCAAGATATTCGCTGAAAAAATACAAATAAACCAACCTGAGAATAAAGAGATTTCATTCTTTCCTCTTTTTCTTTGTTTTGATTTTTTTTTTGTTTTGTTTTGTTTGTCTGTTTTGTTTTTTCATGATTTATTCTGAGTTTTCCCTTGAAAAAAAATGCTGGCAAATTTAGAAATCCTTCTGTTAAATTTTTTTTTTTTGGTCCAGATGTTCGGCCAAATCCCCTTTCTGAAATGACACACATTAGAAATTTTTAGAAAATAGATTGAGTTCATTACAGTTCTGTGCCTCGGAAGCACCAAAATGTCACTCAGCCACAGGAAGATTTGAGACAAATCCTTCTTCATTGCCCCAAATTTCTGTGCCGCAGGTGAGTGGGGGAAGGGAAGAACTGACCTATAAATCAAGAAGATTTTCTTTTTAGAACCAATAGAAACGAGATCATTTTTGTCTGTCCTCTGCCATGCAACTTGACCTTTTTTTCCGTAATCACAAAAAAAAAAAAAAAAAAAAAAAGGCAAAATTTTTGGTTAAATAATAATCTAAAATTTAGGAACTCATGTGAGTCCAGCAAATGGAATTTGAAGGAGGAAAAATAATTCCAGACTCATGGTAAGTTCCCTGCAGGTGTCTTCTCTACCAGGGGTGGTCATATTTAATACAGAGAATTTTAATGCATGAAGAGCTGAACTCATCTTCAAATATTTATGGAAAATCTGTGGTGGAAAAGCCTCTTGGAGTCCTTGGCTGGGGAATTCCTGTTTTGGACGAGAGGAAACTGCAGTGAAAGCAGAGCAGAGAAAATTAAAAGGATGTGAGGTTCAAGACTTTTCTCTTTGAGATGAACTGACCCTCAGAGATGTCACTACACCCCTTCCTCACTGCTTCCTTTGTGATAACCTCGTCCTGCTTTCCTGGAAAGTTATGGCATTTGGAGTTTTACTTATTTAGACTTTTTTTTTTTTAAACTTACTCTTCAGCTGTGTGTGGACACAAGGAGGGAGTAAGAGCTTCCCACAGCAATTGTTTTGCAGCTGCCGGGAGCTCGGTGCTGTCTCTTATCTCCGCCTCCTTTTCCCTCTGAATTTAGGAGCCTTTCGGGCTGCAGAGAAGCTTTTTGTGGCTTGTGGTATGTGCAGGGCATTCTAGGGATTTTGTCCTGGTCCATTCGGAAGTTTGAGATGGCAGGAGACTGGACTCAGAGGATCTCAAGGACTCCTGCTTTTCCTATGCTCCGAATTTGATTCGTGTCCAGAACATCCAAAAGGGAGAATCTGCTCATCCTCTATTTTTGGAATTAAGGTCTATTTACAGTTGCTCTGGAGTCTTGAGTCAGTCCAGAGTGTTTTAGCAGATGCTTTCTGAGGTCTTTGAACTCTCGCAAGCCACGAGGGAAGGAAAAAAAGCAGAGGATTTCTGCGTTTTAAGGCCAAGGGCTTTTCGGATTATTTAAAATCATCTCCAACGTAAACCAACCGCACGATTTCCATCCAGTTCCTTCTGTCCTGAGCTCAGCTGCTGGTGTCAGAGATGCCAAGCACTTGGAGATGATGACAGGTGAGGGAAAGAGCTGCAGATGGATAAAACATCTCTGGTAGCATCCGGATGCTGCCTATGGAACGGGACAAGCAATGCTGTAATGGAAGAGTGGCTGCTGTTCCTTGGCTCCGGAGCATTGGTGGTCCTTCCAGAAGCTCCCTGGAGGATTTGTCTGGCATTTCCAGCCTCAGGCTTGGTAACGAGAGTCCTTGGTGGCCTTGGAGAAACATGGAAATGTTTCAGATTCCCGTTGGCCGCAGAAGATTGGGGATTACGGTGTTTGCCCAAGAATCAGCTCTGCAGAAGCGTCGCGTTCCCCAGGGGACGCCGACGGCAGCACAGCTGAAGTGGAGCTTGGCCTTTCCAACTTGCCTGTGGTCAACCACACAATTTGTTTGTTATGCTGAGCCTGAGGAAGTTCCCAGCCGGAGCCAGCAGCAGCTTTGGCCTGAGAGGTGATATAGGACACGATTTTGGGGGAACACCAAGAGAGACATGGCCCCCCTGCTGATGACACGGCACTGGGAACTCTGCTGTGCTTTGATGCAAGCTGGGCTGAGGGCTGGCTGCCCGTGGGACATCCCTCCATCCCTCCATCCC